>JAJOZX010002624.1:42500-167500 GCA_023014485.1 Bathynomus jamesi | reverse complement strand
TGGGTTGAAAACATTTAAGAGGGTGAAGGTTACTGCTTTATCGGAGCCTGTGAAAGAAAGACGTTTCCATCGATGTAAAAATCTATTGCGAAGATTTCGGTCAAATGAGTCTGTGAAAAAAATTTGGTTTTCTGATGAGAAACGATTTATGGTCGAAACACCACGAAATACCCAAAATGATCTGGTTCGTGCAGCAGTGGCGACAAAAACTCATGTTGACCCAAAACGACTTTTGCGTGAAAAAAACACTTTTCAGATTCGATAATGGTTTCCCTTGCAGCGTCATCTGAGAACAAAACATCCATCATTTTTATTCAGCGAGGCGTTAAAATTAACTCAATTTACTACTGTAATGACATTTTGTCTCCAATGTTGTCAGAGATCAAGGAGACGAGCACTGATTTTGTGTTCATGCAAGATGGAGCCCCATCTCATACAGCCAAGGAAACAATAACATTTCTCAATAATAATTGTCCTGGTTTTATCGAACCAAATAATTGGCCACCATGCAGCCCAGATCTAAACCCCATTGACTACTTTGTGTGGTCTGCCTTAGAGAGAGAAGTCTACCATGGTCAGAAAATCCGTGATGTGAACCATCTTCGTGAACGAATTCAGGCTGCATGGGAAAATCTCTCACAAGTGACGATCTCAAAGGCAATTTCAAAATGGAGGGCGAGATTACAGGCTGTGGTTGACCATAATGGAGGGCAGATTGAGCCATTTATTGAAAATTAGGTTTAACTTAAAACCACAGAACTTCGTTTAAAGACCGTAAATTAGAAGATAATTAATTAGAAAAAAAATAAAAGGAATAAATATAAATGCGCAACTTTTTTTTGTATAATTTTTTTGGAAGCCAATTTTGGGCATTACATGGGCTTATAACCATCAAGCCATAGAATAAGTATTTAAAGAGAAAAGAATTATCTTTCATTTGGTTGTTTTTTTAAGTCCCTAGCTGCAATGGTTATTGAGATATCACTTCTCAAAATTGGTGCCATTTTTTTTGGGCCACCCTGTATATATATATATATATATATATATAATATATATTAGTAGTTGGATGGGAGACCATCCTCTGCGCCCAGGTTATGTAGCGACCCGTGGTTCGGATCCCGTAAAGCTGTAGGTCCCCTCCGTCATATGACCTTAGATGTTGCGAAGGAGGTTAAACAACCCTAATTAAAAAAAAAATATATATATATATAAAATTTTTTTTTTAAAGTTCGGGAAGAACCGATTCGCCTCTATTTAAAAGGGCATATCTCGGTGGAAAAAGTGAGAGGAGAGACAGAGGAAAAAGAAAGGGTGGAGGGGACAGTCGAAGTGGAAAAAGACCAAGGACTGCAGGGTCGAGCCCCATTATCCTTGGGTGCTAGGGCCGGGAGGGCGCACGTGAAACCTCCAGGAACAAGCACGTACAAACGAGCACAAAGAGCACGAGCTTAGAACCCCCTTGATATATATATATATACAGGGTGGTGCAAAAGTCTGGACCCATAGGCAATTTACTATATAAAAAATATCTTTCGATTTTTATAATAGTTTTTATAATTTAATTTTTGTTTATAATTTTACTAAATATTTTTCAGATTGTTACCCTATGGCAGACAAGTTAACAATAGCAGAAAGAATAGAGCTTGTGCTTTTGTACGCAAAAGAAGGAGCCACCTCACGTTCAGTCGCAAATTTCCTTATGCCTCGATTATACGAAATACCATTACACTTATTGTAAATTCTGAACTAGAACGTTAAATTTAACATAATTTAGTCACTGGTGTATGGTTAATTAAATTTCATTTCATAATAAACTTCCTGCAGGCCACACTTTTTTTCCATATAAACCGCCTATGGGTCCAGACTTTTGCACCACCCTGTATATATATATATATATATATATATATATATATATATATATATTATAGTAAAAGTTACTAGTGAACAATTTTTTTATTTAAAAAAATAAAAGTCAATAAATTCCAAATGGCCTTTTATGATGTCATGAATAAGTAGTTTTATTAAACAGAAATTGTAAATAAATCTATAAATAATATTATAGTTAAACATGGGACAATTTGGTGTAGCCAGGGGTCACCAACCTGGGCGGTAGCGCCCACTAGTGGGCTCACATTAAAGGTAATTAAACATTTATTTCATTATTTATTTTATCGATTACACTGCCCAAAAAAAAAAATATATTTTTGCTGCTGATTTAATTCTAAGACCTGTTTCTGGATAATACTGATGTGCTGATTTCAAAAATCACCTTAGATTTTGTCCATCACATCAGGTTTTCGTGCAATGCAATATGCCTATTTTGGGTGATCCATGAAGGGCGCTTATCAAAATTGATGATTGAGAAGCTTAAAGCTGATATATTCGATGGTCCCCAGATAAGAAAACTGATGAAAGATCCGCAGTTCAGTAACTCAATGACCGAAACGGAGGCAAGAGCTTGGAATGCTTTTGTGGCAGTCGTTAAGAACTTCCTAGGAAACAAAAAGTCTGAAAATTATAAAGATCTTGTAAAGGATTTACTTGTAAACTTTCAGCAGTTGGGTTGCAACATGAGCATTAAAGTTCACTATCTCAACAGTCATCTGGATAAATTTCCAGAAAATCTTGATGTTAGTGAAGAGCAAGGTGAAAGGTTCCACCAAGATATCAAAGTGATGGAAGAACGATACCAAGGAAGATGGGATACCCATATGATGGCTGACTACTGCTGGAGCCTGCAAAGAGATTGTCTTGACCTCTCTCATTCTAGGAAGTCCTATAAGAGAAAATTTATCAGCACTGAAAAGTAAGAAAACAAGAAAAAGACAATGTTAAGAAAACTGGTCCCGTGCTTGCTTTAATATAGATTCATTTTTTGCTTATTTAAACACTTTTAATCACTCTGTGTCAATATTACCATTGTATATTAAAGTTCACTCCCTGCACAATTGTTTACTTTTCCATGCTGATTCTGAGTATGTAAGAACTTATTTTTTGAAAAGAAAAAAAATTGGGCATAACCCCGCCAAAATGCGATATCTCCAAAATATCCGTATTTGATTGCTCGAAAACCTGACGTGATAGGCAAAAACTAAGGTGATTTTTGAAATCAGCACACCAAAGTTACCTAAAAACAGGTGTTAGAATTAAATCAGTAAAATTGGTGTTGGGCAGTGTTATGTTGATTTATTCTTTTTGATCTACGGTGGCCGATAAGCTTTATTAATTTTCAAAAAAATCATAAAAGTGGGCGGTGAACAAAGAAAAGGTTGGTGACCCCTGGACTATAGTATATAGAACACTGGTTGTAAGAAGAGGCTATTTTGACACTGAAATTCATTGAAAAGTCAACCTTATTGTAAATAGATTTAAATGTGGTGGATATGCGTTCCAACTTGGTAAGGCCTACTTAGATATTTGGGCGATTAATTATATTAATCGAAATCAATATTGGGTTCCAAATAAATCTCGCCTAACCTACCTAACTTAACTTACAAAAAAACGCTTACGTGTGGTTGTATGCTCTTGGGCGATTTATTTGGAGCCCATTTTGGATTTCGGCTACTATAATTAATCGCCCAAATATGTAAGTATACACTGCACGAAGTAGTTCCATGTTTAGGGCTGGAAAGCAAAAATGCTAAGGTAATTTATCAAACCTAACGTACAAAAACCACATGCATGTGGTTGAATGTTCAATATATATATATATTATTTTTTTTTTTTTTTTAAATAAAACAAGAAAATTGCTCTCTAATCTTAACTTTAGTAATATACTGTATATAGTATATACGAGTATATAAGATACTGGATACTTGAGTTCGCAGAGCTGGGCACTTGCGGCATATTTTGCGGTACTACCGCACTACCAAACCGGTACCAACCGGTACGCGGAAATTTGAATGCGGTAGCGGTACTGCGGTACTTTCAGCGATCCTTTGCGGTACTGCGTTATGCGGTGCCGGTTTGGTAGTGCGGTAGTACCGCAAAATGTGCCGCAAGTGCCCAGCTCTGCCTATTAGGTCCTACCTCAGGGTTGCTGACTCGATGTGGGCCTACTTTATGCCTCTGTTACATAAAATTAAGAAAAAACAAAAGGGGCACTATTTATGGGCTTCTTTCTAAACGTTGCAACAACAACACAACCTGCACCATTGCACGATGCAACAATCTTGTATCTAAACAACTATATATATATATATATATATATATATATATATATATATATATAATTTTTAATTGACAGCCGAAGAGATACTTGGAGATGTAGTCCAATATGGCCGAATCGGGTGTTTTTTGCAAACTGAAAGCATTAGGTTATTTGGGTCAGGATGACACACACTACAGTAGACTAGCGTTGCCATTCGTGAAAAACAAAATTTTCAAGACAAGCATCAGATTTTTTCTAGATGGATAAAAAATGTTCAAGGTATTGCTAATCTGGTACTGTGTGATTATTTTTATTAGAACTTTAAATTAAAGTCGAGCGTAGTTTAATTTAAAGCACAACTTTAAATTAAAGTGGAGTCGATTTTTCAAGGTCTAGTAAAATTTTTCAACGAGTAGCAACGCTGTAGTTTACCCGCCTTGTAAAATATCGGTTGTTTCTGACTCATTTGACCTTGCATCACGGATGGCGGTCGAGGGAAATTCATTAATCCTGGTAACCAGGGGCGCATTTACACTGTGCGGGGCCTTGGGCAAACTATTTCTCGGGATGTATTATTTTAGTGTGCTAATGAATGACAATATTTTGTAATGCACATAACAGATATATTTTTTTAACACACAAAACACATGCGGAAGCCATTCGGCTTATTAATGTGATATTAAAGACTATAACTTAACTATGTACACATACAGTGTGTACAGCTACACTAGTAGGCTACACAGTTGTAATGCACTTAATAAACAGCTACACAGTTGTAATGCACTTAATAAACAGCTACACAGTTGTAATGCACTTAATAAACAGCTAAACTGTACAGCTTACTGTACAGCTTACTGTACTGTAGATAGTGTAGATTTGTAATGAATATTACCTAGGACGCTTCCTGGCTTTTTGTCTGGAAAACTGCGTGATTGTGTCCTCGAAACTCACCGACTGCAACACCTCATGCTCTATACTCAACAGCGCCAGGGACGAAAGGCGCTCCTGGCCCACTTTGGAGCGAAGGTAATTTTTGATCAGTTTAAGTTTCGAGAATGAACGTTCACCAGAACAGTTCGTGACAAACATACACAGGTATATTCTCATTGCTATTTCCATGTTTTGGAATGTTCCTTTCAGTTCATTTGTGTTCATATGTCGATAAAATCTGTTGCACTTGACTTCACGTTCCGTCTGGGATTCTGTTTCACTTTCGGTGAGTTTCATTAGGGCAGCGAACTGCACAACTTCTGTTACCAGCTCTTCCTCCAGATCAGCCGGATAGCATTCTACTAGATGTCCAGCTGACCGTCGAAGACTGTCGATGTCCAGGACTAGAAGGAAATACAAAAATCCAAATCTTTTCTGCAGGACAGCGTACGCTTCTAGACGAGTGTTCAGAGTGGTACACAGTTTATCAATTATCGGTAGAAATGCAGTGGTCCGAAATGAATCTCTTGGTGTCAGGTTCGTATCTTCGGCAGTTCCGATTTCGTCATGATGGCGCTTTCTCTTTATGCATTGAGTCGATTCCTTGTATACTCGATGACCACACTTTCCGATGCCCTGGTCCTCGAATTCGTCAAATCTTGATCTGAGATCTTCAACAAATTGCAGTAGTGATTTCAGTAAGAGGGTGGCTGAGTCTAACGACATTTCTTGTTTTTGCAGAGATGCATTCGTTTTTTGAAATCGTTCGAGAATAGTGTTCCATAAAACCAATAAAATGGCTGTTTCGAATTGTTGAAGCTGTTTAGACAATCCCCTGGCTTCGATCCTGGCTTCCGCAGTTTGGCTGGTATCTGCTGCTAGCTCATCCAGTACCACGATATTCTCGGCGTAGCCTTCGGTTAAAGATTGGACGGCATCTGATCTGGCTGACCAGCGGGTATCGGAGAGACCTTTGTCGACCTTTAGTTTCTCACTACGGGAACTACTATCGAGAACCTCTACATGTCGACGCCATCGGTATGTCGAGGAGACGAGAAACTTGTAGACATTCTGAATAAGCATAAACAATTCAACGGCTGCTGTGCAACTGTCCACTGCTGATTTACCCCACAAGATTTAGTGAGTGGCACATGCATGGCACAAACTCAGCATACGGAGATTTTGACTTGATGTGGCTCTTTATGCCGTTGTATTTCCCTGCCATATTGCTTGCGTTATCATAAGACTGTCCTCTGCAGTCTCCATTTCGAATGCCATGCGTCTCCAGAAAGTTGAGGACCACGCTGGCGATTCCTTTCCCTGTATGTGTGTTCATGGGTATGAAATGTAGAAACCGCTCGACCGACCCAGACTCAACCACATATCGGACGGTGAAGCACAGTTGATCGGTGTGGGAAACATCAGGCGTAGAGTCGACGGATAGAGAGTAGTATTTTGACTGCTGGATTTCTCGGATAATCGTCTGAAGTACTTTATCAGCCATCAACAGTATGAGTTCCTCGCAAATGAAATGAGAGAGATACGAGGTGTGTCCGCTACCTTTGTTGGCATGCTCGCTTATATGCGCAGCTAGAAAACTGTCATACTTGCTTAAAAGTTCCAAAATTCCATAATAGTTGCCGTTGTTTGGTGAACCGAAACGGAAGTCGTATCCACGAATTGCTAGTCCTCGTGACGTGATATACTTGATAACGTCGACACAGCGCCGCAAAACTTCCTGCCAGTAGTTGCACTCCTTTCAAACTGGTTCACCAGTTTCGAATCAACCTGGCCGGAGACAGACTTCCTAACCAACAAATATCTCTTCGACTCCATATGTTGCTCACATTTTCCGTGTGCTTCGACCGATTGTCTACCATGCTTCCAGTCGTTAAACCCGATTGTGAACTTGCTGTCCGCCCTCGACATTAATTTACAGACAAAACAGTAAACACAGCCTGTGGACTCGGAATAGCACTGTACATTCGTAACAGGTGTATGGCACGGTGCTTCATTTACCTGGAAAATATACTGATCAAAGTTAAGAATACCTTGGACACGTGTAGTTCAAGATTTCTACGTGGCCTACCTAGCAATTTTAAACGTTCCTCTGGGGCTTTAGGACCGCCAAGTGTTTTAACGTCACACCTCTAGATACGAAATCAGATTCATCGGAATATATCCTGTGTTTCCAAAAGTCAAGGGTCACCATTTTTAAAGTACTCTCTTTGTTGCCTTTCAGAAAGAAAGGGTTCCCTATGTGCTACACTCATCATGTCTCCAAGAGGGAGGTGTTGGAGGACTGTGCTTCAATTTATTTCAGTCGCAAAGACTATGCCAGCAACATAATCTTCTAGAATTTTGCCTTCGATTGTTAATTTTAACTTGGTTTGGTACAGGTATATAGATGATATTTTATGCCTTTGGCCTAATAATTTGGATGTTGACATTTCTTGGTAGGCTCAACAATTTAGTCCCAACTATTAATATTAAGTTCAGTTGAAAAAGAAAATGATGGAAGCCTATCTTTTCTGGATCTAAAAATTTGGAGATGCTCTAATCAGTTCAAATTTGAAGTCTATCGCAAACCTACTGATAATAACTCGTGTACATTTTATTATAACCATTATCCCTCGATTAAATCCTCTATTTTCTCTGTTTCTTAGAGCATTGAGAGTTGTCAGTCCTGAATTTTTAGATTCAGTTTTATGCAATATGAATATTGGTACGAAATTATCCTATTTCATTTTTAGATAACTGTCTTAGGAAAGCCAAGAATAGGCATTATAATAATGTAACTGTAAAGGAATTTGAGCATAAAAATATCCTTAGCCTACCTTACCATGTTAATTTTCAATATCTCCCGACTTTACTTAAACAATTGGCATCAATGTAGTCTTTAAGTATAATAATGTTGTTGGTTGTGTGTATTCGATTGGATGTACACAATGTAACTCAGTATATATAGGCAGGCGCGGATCCAGGGGGGGGGGGGGGGTCGAGGGGGTCTGGACCCCCCCCTGCTCACGGTGACCAACGATTTTTCGATTATGAGGTTTCGGACAAAGTGGTCCGAATTTCATACATGGCTTAAGGTACATGTATCCCGGTTGCCACAAAATTAATTTCCTTAAAAAGAATAAAGAAAAACAGTTTATGTCCGATCCTGAGACATTTCAGACCTGGCCTGGGTGTGTGAACAAGCAGGATTTTGATAACGGGAATATACTTCAAATCCATCTAAAGCTATCTTCAAATATGAAAATTTCCTACCGAGGGGGGGACACCCCCCCCTCGGGCACCCCCCCCCTGGCGCTCGCTTCGTTCGCGCGTCCTCGGCCGAAGGCCGAGGGACATATCAGTAACGAGCCCACCAAGACTGGACCCCCCTCTGCTTAAATTCCTGGATCCGCCCCTGATAGGCCAAACGGGTAAAACGTTAGATATTAAGGTAAAACAGCATAAATATGCGCGTGGAACAGCTAATAATTCCAATGCTTTGTTTAACTATATGTATAGATGTAATCATAGCATCAAGTGGGATAGTTCTGAAGCGCTTGTTAAAAACAGATAAGTATAATAGAAGAAATATTCTAGAATATGCATTTATTCATTTTAAAAAATTTTCAATAACAGTGCGGGAATGTATAAAATTGACAATATCCTGTTAAAATTCCTTCTGCCTCTCATTAACTCTTGTTAAGTATGTGCTAATTGCTTTGGTTTCCGCTACGTTGTATATATTTATAGGTATCTTGCCTTCTCTTCATTCCCTTGACGCGGTGTAGCTCTGAATACACGAAAGCCCTTGGAATCGTTTTTCTTTTTCCTTGTGGGATTGCAGCATATATATATATATATATATATATATATATATATTATATATATAATATATATATATAATATATATATATATATATTATATATATATACAGGGTGTCCGAGAATTATCTGTACAATTTTTGGCTGTTATTAAAAGTCAACCATGAAGTGTAGAAATTCCAGTGTTGTCCCATTTTACAGAGAATCTCATTAAGTTTTTTCTGATACCAAGTTTTGACAAGTTTTTTAGAAATTCCAGTGTGTCCGAACATTATCTGTACAATTTCATCTTTTAATAAAATTCTTGATAACACACGTAAAATTCTTAAACAAGATTATTTAGAATCTGTATTTTCAAAAGTTTCTTTTATTAAAGTAAAGTTGTTACAAACATTCGATATGTGCACCATTAGTGATTCGCAAAACATCCAATCGATACTCCAAATGTTGCCATGTACGCTGCAGCATATCCACATCAATTCGCTCAATAGCAGCTGTGATTCTTGCTTTTAAATCATCAATGTCTGTCACCCGCGTACATTTCTAAAAAACTTGTCAAAACGTGTATCAGAAAAAACTTAATGAGATTCTCTGTAAAATGGGACAACACTGGAATTTCTACACTTCATGGTTGACTTTTAATAACAGCCAAAAATTGTACAGATAATTCTCGGACACCGGTATATATATATATATATATATATATATATATATGGTGGCGCAAAACTCGGGAACCATAGGCACATTTTATTAAATTATAGTAAATGTTAGAATTGGTGACCTTCCACTTGGAGACAGTGTCTGCCGCGTTGAATGCATGAGGTTTGAACATTCCTTAACACATTAGTACTGATTTTGGCAGTCAGATGTGATTTTATCCTTTAGAGAACGTATGGTTCTGGGTCGATCAGCATAGACTACTAACTTGAGATGGTCCCACAAGAAAAAGTCAAGAGGTGTGACGTCTGGAGACCGAGGAGGCCATTCGACGGGCCCTCGCAATCCGATCCACTTGCTTGGGAATGTTTCATCTAAAGAGCTCCGGACGATGGTTGCGAAATGTGGTGGTGCACCATCCTGCTGAAACCACATCTCCGCCCGTTCTGCCAATGGAATGTCGTCCAGTATGGGCATTAGAAATGTTTGCAGCATATGCAGATATGTTTCACCTGTCACATTGCCGTCGAAAAAGTACGGACCAATTAACCGATCCCCCCAGAGCGGAACCCCCACCATAATTCATGGATTGAATTGCACATGTCCTTCCTCCATCCAGTGGGGTTCTCATTGGCCCAATAGCGTGCATTATGCCTATTGACACGACCGCTGAGGTGAAATATCTCTTCGTCGCTGAACATGATCCTTCGTTGAAGCTGTCGATGTTGTAGAAACCACTGGCAGAACCAGGGTTGGCACCAAAGTGGGTGACCCGGTTTTCCCCACCGGTTTTTTTTTAAACCAACTTGAAAAACCCGTTATTTTGCCCACTTAACTGGGTTTTTTCAACTATTGCTTTTAATCTCACACATTCAGGTTAATTTGAGCTTAACCAAACATAAAACATTTGGTTGTTTATAAATAATTACCAATAAATTAAAATAATTCATGTATTCATACATTGTGCATTGGAATATTTTAATATAATGCCTTAATGGATAAAAACTTAAGAATTGAACGTATCACTTTGCTGAAAATGAACTGGCTTTAGTGAATTATAGATCCTCATCTGCACTCTGCTTGGTTTTAAAAACTATTATACATTACCAAAGATAATTTTATTTTAATAATAAACCATATATCTAGCTTCATTAGCACAACAAAAAAACATATATCTAGCTTCATTAGCATAACAAAAATAAGAAGTTTTAGTTCATTTTAAGCCATTCAATCACTCATTTTTTACAAAATAATTGTTCTTTCATTAAACACTTTTTAATCTCATATTTTAAGGTACTTTAAGGTAGCTACTTTACTTTTACTTTATAATAATTTGTACACCCTTGAGTATGCACACAACGTTCTTTCTCCCCAGATTCTCTATAATTGTATATATTATATTGAGTTTCTAATTTATGGTGTAATTGTAGGCTGCTTTAAAATGTACCTTAAAACATAATACAAGATAATGCTCTAAAATTAATTCAAATCTGTGATTCATCTGCAAAAATTCAAAATAAGAAAACTTTGAAAAAAAAAAAGACAAAACCAAAGCTATTATGAAAATTATAAGGTACGGCTCTGATATTATAGCAACAGAATATTAAAAATAATGATTGATACACACTGTTGATTATAGTAAATGAAAATCAATCATCATTAACATTTATAGAGCATATAATTTTTTATTTGCTTTTATACTATTATGATACAATTTCGAAAAAAGCCAGTTTTGCCCGTTTTTTTGTGAAAAAACACGGGTGGGTTGGGCTTTTTCAAAAAAGTTTTTTTTTTTTTTTGCCAACCTCGGGCAGAACTCTACACGTCGGTCTGTGTCGTCACCGTGCAGTTCCTGAACGAGTTGGACTTTGTTGGGGTGAAAACGATTTGTTGTAAGAATTCGTTGAATGGATCTTCTGGAGACACCCGTTTCCTGGGATAAGTTTCTTAAGGACTTACGTGGGCTGTTTTCGAGGTGATTGAGTACCGTTAGTGATGTTGCTGCATCGGTTGAACTTTTTGGCCGGCCACTACGCGGCCGATCATGAACACTTCCCGTTTCTTTGAAGCGAGTGAACAGTTTTCCAACTGATGCATGAACAACTGGCGGCCTCTCAGGGTGTTTGTCATTAAAAGCAGTAGTGACTGATCGGTATGTGTTACCAGGCCTTGCACACATTAAAACTATCTCTACCCGTTCATCTATTGTCAATTTCTGTGCCATAGATTCAACAACAAATCTGAAAAGAACAAAACAAACATTAAAACGCAAATTGTTAAAATGTGCCTATGGTTCCTGATGTATGTGTGTACACACGCGCGCGCGCGCACACACACACACACTGGCGTTCAAAATTATGGAAACACTTTTTAAAATTATGTAATAATAGAATTCTTTTAATTCTTCTTTATACGTTACAGGAAGTAAAATGATATCTGTCCAATTAAGGAGCTTTCAAACGTGGTGTTTTGTTACATGAAGACTTACGAGCAATTAATCAATATTGAAAGAAATTGTATTTAATGATGGCATCACGTTTTGATTAAAATAATTGTTTATGTTCTCAGAAATATTGATATTATTGGTTAGAATGTTTTTCTGTTATTTGTATTTATACATTTTATCCCATTTTCCTTCAAAAATGTAATTTGACTCGTGAAACCTGCACCTGAACATTGTTTGGTAACATTGTGCCCTTCTCTTACGGGCATCTTTCTATAATGGCTCTTACAAAGGAAATATCGTACGAAAATAGACCCAAGATTAATCAATACCTTCTCGATGAAGAACGACAGAGACAAATAACCAATAAAGTGAGAGTTTCATTCTCCACGGTGAGTAAAACCCTCTCTCGTCATTCGCAAAATGGGAGTGTAATGAACAAAGTAAGCCGACGGCGAAAAAGGAAAACGTTGGAAAAGGAAGACAAATACATGATTTTATTGAGCAAATGCAACAGAAAGAATATTAACGTATTACATAGCAGCACTTCTACTTTAACATCGAAGAGACGTTTGAGGGAGGTTAGTTTATGGGCCGGGTTGTTACCAGAAAGCGCTAATTTCTTTCTGTTGCATTTGCTCAATAAAATCATGTATTTGTTTTCTTTTTCCAACGTTTTCCTTTTTCGCCGTCGGCTTAGTTTGTTCATTACACTCCCATTTTGCGAATGACGAGAGGGTTTTACTCACCGTGGAGAATGAAACTCCCACTTTATTGGTTATTTGTCTCTGTAGTTCTTCATCGAGAAAGTATTAATTAATCTTGGGTCTATTTTCGTACGATATTTCCTTTGTAAGAGCCATTATAGAGAGATACCCGTAAGAGAAGGGCACAATGTTACCAAATAATGTTCAGGTGCAGGTTTCACGAGTCACATTACATTTTTGAAGGAAAATGGGCTAAAATGTATAAATACAATTAACAGAAAAACATTCTAACCAATAATATCAATATTTCTGTGAACATAACAATTATTTTAATCAAAACGTGATGTCAACATTAAATACAATTTCTTTCAATATTGATTAATTGCTCGTAAGTCTTCATGTAACAAAACCCCACAGTACATAGCCAGGTACACCCGGCTCATCTGGTACCGTCCTGAGCCAGGCATCTAGTCTTCTCTTGAAGACTTCAACTTTGACCCCTGTAACGTTTCTGAGATCCTTTGGAAGCTGGTTAAAAAGTCGTGGCCCCTTGACAACCAAGCTATTTTCCTTCAGTGTTGAGGAGGTCCCTTGTCGGGCCTTTAATTTGGGAACACTACACATTCTGCCTTTCCTATTTTCCAGTGTCGTTTGAATGGTAATTGGATTTAGTTTTAGGTTTGGTACCAGTTTTTCGATCATTTTCCATATGTAGATTATGGTGTACCTCTCTTCTTTCCAGGTAGTACAGATTTAGTTTACGTACTTTCCCAGTAGTTGTTCTTCGCAGCCATCAATCTTGGCTGTGAAATATGTCTTCGTCTCTTCTAGTTTATTAGTTTCTTCCTTTTTATATGGGGACGTCAAAACTGAGCAGTATTCAAGTTTTGGTATAATCAGTGTTTTTAGCAGGGGAATCATTACTGTCCTGTCCCTTCTTTTGAACTTTCTTAGTACCTGTCTCGCGACTCTCTCTGCTTTATTTATCGCTATCTGATTTTGTGTTTCGAATTTCGCATTATCGATCATGATCACCCCCAGATCGATCGCTTTCGTGCTTCTCTGAATTTCCTGTCTATCTGGAGCATAATATGCAGTCTAAGTTCCCCTTTTCTACCATATCTCAAGAGCCGGAATTTCTCGGTTAAATGTCGTGTTGTTGTCTTCTGACCATTTGTATATTTTGTTCGTGTTCCTCTGCAAGACCTCCACTTCGTTTACATCGCTGATTTTTCTGTGTGGGTTTGTTTAACCTCCTTCGCAACATCTAAGGTCATATAACGGAGGGGACCTACAGCTTCACGTGGGATCCGAATCACGGGTCGCTACATAATCTGGACGCGGAGGGCGGTCTCCCATCCAACTACTACCCAGACCCAATGTCGCTTAACTTCGCTGATCAACGGGAAGCGCTGTTACGACATTGGCTACGACGTAGCCCTGTTTTGGTATTTGGCATGATGAGCGAGAGTTCCTTTAGAGACATCACCAGTGATGTTTTTTCCTGGCCCCTTTTCCGTGGTAGTTGGTTTCTTTGCGTTAAACTTCGAAAGTATATTGGCAAGAGAAACGCCCAGATCTCTAGTAACCTCTCTCTGTTACTTAGGTCACACACTGACTAACCAATAATATGACCTAACGTAAAATGCCTGTAAGCGAGTAAACACGTAGGTGTTTCGAAAATTTTCCATCGTGTTGAACTTCCCAGAATACAGCTCGACTAATTTTGTTTTGATTGGCAGTGTGCATATAGCCGTTACTCTTACGTACATTTGAAAGTTGATCAAACGCATCATTTAAATTAAATGACATTCTGAATTTTTCATTAACTGTTTCAAGTCGTGAAACAAATTTCCATACCCAACATTCGGTTATATACCATTTAAATGGATATACTCTTATCGAATAGGCCTATGTTTTACAATTTACATAACGTGGCTCTGCCTTGCTAATTCGTGATATTCTTTATACATTCTATAAAATTGAGTATTTAATAATACAATTGGTTTTTTTTTTGCATTACCTAAATTTAATAGTATGTTTTAAAAGGACATAAATAGCGTAATTCTAAAATTAGTTATTGATTAACGGGTCATATAAAATGATATACAACATCACACCTTTCCCATATAAGATCCCCTACTGAAGAATTTCAGCAAAGAAGTAAGCCATCAGCATACTAAATTCGTACGAAAGGTTAAAAGAGAAACCATGGGTTTATGAGTGCTTAACATTTAACACACGAAGTACTTGACATTTTATGGCTTCACCATTATTACTCAACCTGTATACAATCTGAAGGTCATGATCTCATTACGTGAAGTTCATATTTAATTCATTTATTAATGCAAGGTTATACAATTAACTTTACGTCTTATACATTAAGAGTATTACATATATCCCTTGATCACATTACGTGGTGATGACGACGACCAGATACGTAAGCAGTGATGTGCAAAGTGTTATGCCAACGTTAAAGCTGAATAAAGCTTCATTATGGTGTAATTTCAGCAGTATGATGCGTGATACGAGCGTTATTATACAGGGTGATTCATAAGTGTTATCACTGTAATGGTGAATAAAAAAAAAACTACAAACCACAGTAACCTGTGATGTTTTTTATTTGAGGTTATTTTTATACAATTACACATTGGAAATTAACAGTGGAAATTCTTTCTTTTAAATCATTGCCATTACGAGGTTTTGTTGCATGTACCCTATCCTTGACCATACCCCATATTTTCACATCAACAATCTGAAACGCAAAAATTATTTCACCATTACAGTGGTAACAGACTTATGAATCACCCGATATATTACATATTAATAATAATTATTAAGTACTGTGGAGATTGTTAGAAGCTTTACAATAATGGTAAAATGTTCCTGCACAAGCCTTTTTTGCAGTTAGGAGGGGAACCAACCCGTCTAATACAAAGAGATAAGTATGCAAAATTTAAAGTTCTGAAAAATTGATATGCGCCAGCGAAATGTTAGTTTTTATTGAAAGAAATCCCCTTTTTAATAATGAAACCGGTTTTGGAACCTGTTTTAAAAGCGTAACTTGCCATTTGGTACTGCCTATGAAGGAGATGCAAATATATGAAATAACAATTACATTTGGAATGTAGTGGATTCACTTTTTACTGTAACAAATGAGTACTCGTTGTAAGGCTAATATTGATCATAGAACGATAACCAGATAGGACACTAAATAGGGTTAGGTTTCTGCACAGCAACAATACTGCTATAGGAACATTTCTTGTACAGTACTTGAACCTAATGACTAAAGATTCATCGCGAGTAACATGACCATACTTCAGAACAGTTCTTAGCAAAGGCTTTTTAAGCAAATTAGTTATTATGAAAGTGACCTTTTTGGTTATAAACTATTCCAGGATCTGATCTTAAACGTGACAACATGATCTTACAGCATAACAGCGGAATGGAAGCAAATGAGAACTAATAATCAAAGACAATAATAATCCAAGGTTGGTTCCAGGATTCAATAACGGCGGCGTCCTTACTCTGCGAGAGATAATAATGCATTGGATGACGAAAACCTTCAGTGATGAACTGGGATCTGTAAGCTATGGCTTAGTCTCAAACCCACAGTTTAGGTCTTCTTCGATGATTTTTCCTTTTTCTCCAACGCCCACCTAAAATAATAATAATGAAAACCTTGAAGTTATGTGGTAACAGCTGGGTCATTCTCTGTCAGATCAACCAAAAAAAATTGAAATTAACACCCTCATCTCTCATATTTGCTGAAATTGGTTTATAGGGAGTTTGTGAGCCCTGAATCCATTTCTGAAATATAAGGTCAATCCGACCAACGGTTCAAGAGATATGACCTCGGGCAATTTGAGGTCACTCGCGAGGTTATAACATTTGGCGAGCCATAACTTGGGTAATAATTGTCATAATTATATAAAAGTATCTATATTTAGAATCAGAAAACGACAAGGAATCCAAATATGCAAGTTTTAGAACTCTAGTTGAAAAATAAAAAAGTTACACTGTAACCAAAATTGAGGTCACGATTTGACCTCTGGGGTATCAAATGAGAATTTTTTTTAAATGTAAAAAATGAAGGCATAGGCATTGGCTATTAGAATCAGCAAAAAAAAGTTTGTTTATGTTAGTATTTTTCATGTAACTAACATATAAGTGAACACCATATTCATAAGTTGTGCGTCAATTCTACCTATTTTTTCACACTTAAGCTCATAATTTGACCTATAGAAATTAAAATTACATTTTTTATAGATATAAAAACAAAGTCAGAGTTCTTGACTAATAGAAACAATCATAAAAAGTTTGTTTATGTTGGTACTTTTCATGTAACTAACTTATAAGTGAACACCATATTTATAAATTGCTTGTCATTTCAAGGAATTTTATATCTTAGCTATCAATTTGACCTCAAGCTCCAAGAATTTAATAAAAATTGTATTTCACTGCTAATCTACACTGGCAATAATAGTTATAATAGTGAAAGGGGAAGACTAAGCTCACATGTAGCCTAAACAAACCTGTTGAAACATGTTGCTACTTGTCTAAGTGCAGAATCAACACAGATAGTTGCAAATTCCTTGTCTACAGGTTAGTACAGTTCCAGCCAGCACTGTGGGTGGCTGGTGGGTATGGTGTTTTAATGAGCCTCAGAGACTATCAAGGCCTAAAATATTAAGTGTATAGCTATATATTTTCTAAAAATATATATTACCTATTGTAAATCCTATATCTTTACAGATCAAAATACAATGGTTCGGCACTTGAAATACTGCCAGGACCCTATTCAAAAACACAAGAAATGCATAACAATCAATCTTCGAAAAAGTGACTGATGTACTTGTTGAAAAATGTGCTGGAAGAGTGAAAAAAGACTCATTGTTGTGTGTGAACTGCTGGACACTGATAATGAAAAACCCCACTATACTTAGTACCACTGAAAACAACGAGTCTGAGCAGGATTCAAATGAATCATCTACTATCAGTGGCTTGAGTAACATCTCTTCAATTCAAGATCTGGACAATGACAGTGATTGCTTGATAAAGGAAAATCCTTCAACTTCAGTTGAACAGTTCTAGCATTTCTGGACTAAACACCAGTTAAAAAAGTAAGTAATAAATTAATATAATAACTTATACTTTACTACAAGGTCTGTTTGATCTACTATATAGCCAATTATATAGCATTAAGGTACTATAATTAATATTTAATTACTAATATTCAGGTGTGTGAAACCTTTTTTTCTGTTCTTTTCAGAAGGGCTGTCATTAAGCCAGAAAAAGCGCAAGGCTCGTGGTAAGCTATCATCTGCTCAGAAACACCTGAAGGAGAGGCTAGAACTCAGTTATGGTGTTCAAATTACCGAGGAGGTAAGTGATACTTCAAAACCTGAAACTAAATCTGAAAAACATCTAGACAAATTAATGAATGAATTGAAACAGTCATTCCTGGAGAGCAAATGTCACCATCACAAACTACAAATATTGACACTCTCACCATACACAATTGAAAAAAACAGCTAGTTTCTTTCAAACTACAACATACATGGTGAAAAGAAGCCGTTCACTTAAATCAGAACATGGAATCCTTCCGAAGATTCCACTAATGAGCAAAGGAAAAGTGATATCTGAAGAACACAAAGATATAGTTAGAAGATTCTATGAGTCAGAAGAGGTTAGTCGTATGTGTCCTGGCCAAAAGGATTGCGTGAAAGTTATCAGTGCTGAAGGTGCAATGAAGGTGCAAAAACGATTGGTCCTCGGGAATTTAAGAGAGATGTTTGAACTATATAAAAATGATGAAAAGAATCCCAAAATAGGATTTTCCACATTTGCAAAATTACGGCCATCATATTGTGTGCTTGCCGGTAGTGGTGGGACTCATTCTGTCTGTGTCTGCACATACCATCAAAATCCAAAATTGCAGCTGGCTGCATTGGGAGAAAGAGGTCTTTCATACAAGAATCTTATGGATTACAGTGTCTGCAGTACAGAAAGAGAGACTTGCATGATGCAACTTTGCAATGATTGCCCAAGAGAGAGGGTGTCCTGGATTTTCTTGAGTTACTTGACAGTGTGAAATCAGCTCCAAATGAAATATCTTACAAGCAATGGGTGACTGTTGACCGTTGTACAATGGTTGATAAGGTGGAGCCACTTCATGAATACTTATCATCCCTAAGCATGAAAATATCCCGCATGGTTCGTCATCACTTTGTTGCTCAGCAACAATCACAGTACTTCAAGCAGTTGAAAGAAACACTACCACCTCAGAGTGAGGTAGTTATAGTAGGTGATTTCTCTGAGAATTATTCTTTCATTGTCCAGGATGCTGCCCAAGGGTTTCACTGGACAATTCACAGTGTACAGTTCACCATTTTGTCATCTATTATAGATCATCTGCAGACCAGGAACTTAGCCATTTTAGTGTCTGTTTCTTATCTGCATCACTAAAACACAACACTATAATGGTTTACTCATTCATATTGAAGCTATGACATGTTAAATTCAGATGCCCACAATTGAAGAAGGTTCACTATTTCTCAGATGGATGTGCTGGCCAATATAAGAACAGATACAACTTCACAAATCTCTGTTACCATGAAGAGGATTTTGGTCTGTCTTGTGAATGGCACTTCTTTGCTACATCCCATGGCAAAAATGCATGTGATGGGATTGGAGGAACAGTGAAAAGAGCTACTGCTCGTGCCAGTTTGCAGAGAACTACAGAGAGGCAAATTCTTACACCAGAACACATGTTTCAGTTTTGTGAAAAAACTTGAGCAGAAGATAAATTTTTTCTTTGTAACTACAGCTGATTTGAAAGATGCAGAAGAACGGTTGGAACATCGATTCAAGGATAGTAGGGCTATTCCTGGAACTCAGAAATATCATAGATTTGTTCCCCTAAACAAGGAAGAACTGATGGTGTATCCCATTTCAAGTGGCATTGGAAAGAAAAGAATAAGGAAAAGTCATTTTACTAATGAACCTGCAATGCTTGGTAACCTAAAATGTGTCAAACCAGGAGAGTATGTTGGCTGCATTTATGACATGCAAGTTTGGTATGGAATTGTGGAGGAATATTGTGAAGAGTTTGATGATTCACTGTGAACTTTCTACATCCCTCTGGGTCATCAGGATCAAGTGCATATTATTATCCATCAAACAAGGATTCGTGTGCAGTGCCAGGACATCATATATTAACTGTAATGAGTTGTCCTACCCTAAGAGGAGGCAGCAGAATTCAATACATTTTTCCACAAAAAGAAATTGATGAGAGCATCGAGCATGCAAAATTGTATTAGGCTAGCACATGAATCCTCTAAGTAGGTCTTCCCCTTTCACTATTATAACTATTATTGCCAGTGTAGATTAGCAGTGAAATACAATTTTACATTTTTGCCTTTGTTTTTATATCTATAAAAAAATGTAATTTTAATTTCTATAGGTCAAATTATGAGCTTAAGTGTGAAAAAATAGGTAGAATTGACGCACAACTTATGAATATGGTGTTCACTTATATGTTAGTTACATGAAAAATACTAACATAAACAAACTTTTTTTTGCTGATTCTAATAGCCAATGCCTATGCCTTCATTTTTTACATTTAAAAAAAAAATTCTCATTTGATACCCGAGGTCAAATCGTGACCTCAAATTTTGGTTACAGTGTAGCTTTTTATTTTCAACCTAGAGTTCTAAAACTTGCATATTTGGATTCCTTGTCGTTTTCTGATTCTAAATATATATACTTTTATATAATTGTGACCATTATTACCCAAGTTATGGGTCACCAAATGTTAGTGACCTCGCGAGTGACCTCAAATTTCCCGAGGTCATATCTCTTGAACCGTTGGTCGGATTGACCTTATAATTTCAGAAATGGATTCAGGGCCCACAAACTCCCTATAAACCAAATTTCAGCAAAATCTGAGAGATGAGGGTGTTAGGCACTGGTTGATCTGACAGAGAATGACCCAGCTTAATGTTCAATTGGATGTATAACAGTGTTTTTCAAGCTTTGTGTGAAGCTCAAAATGTTCACAGGCGCTGTCTTACTCCAAGTATCAAGGTTTGAGTGGATTTTGTCAACCTTTGAAAATTGCATGTACGAAATTTGATCGACTCGAGGATGGACTTTATTAGTGACAACTAAAGATGGCGCTTTGGACCAAAGCCGCCAAACTTCATCGGTCGCAACTAAAGGTGATGAATTTATGTGAAAGAGCAAATGTTCTGGCAGAAACATTCGGCCCTAGATTAATCTAGGACTGAATGTTGCTGCCGTAGTACTTACGTCTGCGACACCATCGTCCGGTGTATCCGTCGTTGCATCGGCAGTTACCGTGGCCGACACACGTCCCGTGGCGACATCTGGCGGTGCACCGACTATGTAGACGGGAGAGACCTCTGGTAGTGATGATTTCGCAGTGGTCGCCGGAATAACCGGCTTTACACCGGCACTTATTCACCCCTCGACATCTTCCTCCGTTCACACAAGGGATCACGCACTTACCTGCGCCAATTAGGTGACTTTTAATAAAAATACATCACTACATCGTTTCACCATATATATATATATATATATATATGAGAAATTGTGGAAAAACATGTCCCAAAGATACAACAAAGAGGAAAGAGGAGGTTCGAAAGACAAAAGAGGGCATTGTTTCGAAAAAGAAAGAGTGACTGCAAAATTAAGTAATTGTAAAGATAACATCAGAAAAATATTAAATGATAAACTGCAAAGTATCGATGTCGTTATACAGGAACTAATCGAGAAGCATACAGAAAAAGACGACGACGACGCTATAGAAGCGATAAAGGCTAACTCAAAGTACTTCTATAATTTCGCAAAAAGAAAGTCGAAAAGCCATGCCACTATCGGACCTTTAAAAAATGAGAACAGTGCTCTATCTGATGAACTAACAGAAGTATCTGAAATATTAAGAGCTCAGTACGAATCATCTTTCAGTATCTCAAAAACTAACAAATTGATATGCGATAGAAACGCGTTCTTTGAAGAAAAACCACAAGGGGAAAGTAGAACGGATTTCGACTTTACGACGGATGATATTACGCAAGCCATAGGGAAACTAAAAAAACACAGCGGCAGGACCGGATAAATGGAATGCCACACTGATCAAAGAATGCAATCGCTGAGCCCCTATACTGGATATGGAGACGATCACTAGACACGGGAGAAATACCGGGCATCCTGAAGAGCGCGAACATAGTCCCAATATATAAAGTAGTTCGATCCGAGGCCAAAAATTATAGGCCAGTATCGCTTACATACCATCTCACTAAAATATTTGAAAGAATAGTTACAGACAATCTATGACTTTTTGGAAACTCAGAAAAAATTCAATGATAACCAACACGGGTTTCAGTCAGGCAGATCATGCCTATCACAACTAATGGAACACTACAACATTATTGATTCACTGGAAAGTAATGAAAACTATGATGTACTATACACACACTTTGCTAAAGCGTTCGACGAGAGTTGACCACGGAATCATAATACATAAACTGAAATATATGGGAATAACAGGAAAAGTAGGGAAATGGATATATAACTTCTTTAGTGAGCGGCGGCGCAAGTCGTTACAGTACAAGGAGTATCTTCATCAGAATCAGAGGTCCTCAGCTCAGTATCACAAGGAACAGTATTAGCTCCACTACTCTTCCTAATCATGCTAACTGACATAGATGAGGACGTTACCAGAGACAGCACAGTAACATCCTTTGCGGATGACACAAAGATCAGTAGAAAAATAAGAAACCCAGAAGACAAAGGATCTCTACAAACCGACACAAACAGAATCTACAAGTGGACGGAAGACAACAATATGAAGTTTAACACCGAGAAATTTCAGCTATTACGGTACGGAAAAAGAGAGGACCTAAAATCCATGGAATATTATACCCCAAATGGACAGGAAATTCAGAGAAATTCTAGAGCAAAAAATTTAGGGGTTGTAATGACAGATGCGAAATTTGAAACGCAAAATAAGATAGCAGTAAACAGAGCAAAGAGAATAACGGGACAGGTATTGATAACCTTTAAACGAAGGGATAGGAATGTAATGATTCCTCTACTGAAAACCCTGATAATACCGAAATTGGAATACTGCTCGGTCCTAACATCCCCATATAAAAAAGAAGACATTAGACAGCTGGAAGGGATTCAGAGAAGCTTCACAGCCAAGATCAATGGGTGCAAAGAACTAAATTACTGGGAAAGGTTACGCGAACTAGACCTATATTCACTGGAAAGGAGGAGAGAGAGATACACCATTATTTACACTTGGAAATAATGGAGAAACTAGTCCCTAATCTTACTCTGAACCTGTAACTCCCCAAACAACGGTGGAAGTAGAAACGGTAGACTGTCGTACTCCCAAATTGAAGGCGAGACAGGGAACATCCTTAACCCTGAAAGAAAATAGTTTTGTAGTGAGAGGACAAAAACTGTTTAATCAGCTGCCCAAAGACCTAAGAAACACGAAGGAAGTTGCAGTGGACATCTTCAAAAGAAGATTGGACGCCTGGCTCAGAACAATTCCCGATGAGCCGGGCGTACCTGCTATGTGAGGTGGGGAGCGCAAGAATCAAACTCACTACTTCACCAGGCCAACTCGAGAGGAGGGGCACAAGCTTGACCTCGCGAAATGAGAGATCATCGCGCGAAACCTTTGTAAGAATATATATTATATATATATATATAATATATATACAGGGTGGGCCGTAAGTTTCCATACATAGGAAAAATTAAACGTTTGTTTTTATGTTTCAGATACCCTAAGAAATGCGTTTGACGTAAGATCTTGTTTACTGATGAAGCAAATTTTTACGTCAATGGAGAGGTTAATCGGCAAAACATACGTTATTGGAGTAATGCTAACCCTAACTGGCTGAGTCCGACGAAGATGCAAGGTGCCGGTAAAGTGATGGTGTGGGCCGGGATATGGGGTGACAGAATTATTGGACCAATTTTTGTCAGTGGAAATCTTAATGCCGAAAGGTATCTTAACATGTTGCAAGAAGAGATTTTCCATCCCTGCTAAACGAGGAAGGTAACTTCCCAGTTTACTTCCAGCAAGATGGAGCTCCACCTCATTATGGTCTTCACGTGCGTCGGTATTTGGATCAGCAGCAGTTTCCGGATGCTTGGATTGGTCGGCGTGGTCCTGTGGAGTGGCCTCCCAGATCCCCAGATCTCACCCCCCTTGATTTCTATCTTTGGGGGCACTTGAAGGCCATGGTGTATCAGGAAAAGATACGAGACATAAATCATCTAAAGGAACGTATCACCAATGCCATTACAAGCATAACGTCAACTGTGCTAATGCGTGTTCATCAACAGTGGGGAACACGTATTGAAATGTGTTTTCAAAACAATGGCAACCATGTAGAGCATATTATATAAATAAAAATGGTTGTCCATAAAAAAATGTTTATTTTTCCTATGTATGGAAACTTACGGCCCACCCTGTATATATATATATATATATATATATATATATTATATATATATATATATGATGAATAAACCACGAAGGAAAGGAAACACAAAATGGTGCTCAAGCGCTTTCGTCATTAGACGAAAGCGCTTGAGCACTATTTTGTGTTTCCTTTCCTTCGTGGTTTTATTCATCATAAATATTTTTCACGTGTTACTTTCGTGAAATAATTTTCATATATATATATATATATATTTATTTATTTAATTTATTTATATTTATTAGGGATGCACTGGAACCAACATTTTAAAAAGTAACCGGCCGGTTACTCTCTTATAGCTCTATATAGGCTTAGTTATATTAAGTAAGTGTACATTTATTAATATAGCTGTGGGATAATTTTTAGTGAATAAGATATATTATAAGAAGTTGGCAGCCCTGGGTGTTACTTAGTACAGTAATGATAATAAATCAGTTTATTTTTTTTTTCAGATATCATTTGAAGTTTAAAGTAAATTTTCTATAAAGTCCTTTTTAAATAATACATATAGAGCTAAATTTTATATCACATCATATTATCATTAGCCATTAACTAATAGAGAAGCATTATGTCCTTTAATTTAGAATTTCTTTCTGTAAAAGATCAAGCTGATGAAGTTGCAGAATGCAAATTATGTAAAAAGGGCATAAGGAGAGGTGGAAAAGGTTGTCTTCTTAAAAACTTTAGTACCACACCATTAAATAAGCATATGAAAAAAAACTTATGCTTCAATATAGAGAGAATGAAGAGGCAAATTCAAAAAAATGCAAAGCAGCAGAAAGTGAAGATGCTCAACCACCCCCAAAACAAAGGAAACTGGCTGCGATGGAACGCCAAATGTCTCTGGAAGAGAGCTTTAATAAAAAAAAGATTTAGGATATTAATGACCAACGAGCCATTGATATTCATCACAAAATTATAAACATGATTGCTGTGGACAATCAGCCTTTTACCATTGTAGAAGATCAAGGCTTCATCGAGTTAACTGCCCACCTTCAGCCAAGATATATGGTACTAAATATAAGATATTTTGCTGATGTGATGCTTCCTCAAACTTATGAAGATGTAAAAGGTCTTATTAACATTGAATAGTTTTTGTATTATTAACATTTAAGTTCATGTTGAAGTTACATAATCAAAGTAAAGATGTATTCTTTTTGGTTTGATGTGGAAACTATATATACAGGGTGTCCGAGAATTATCTGTACAATTTTTGGCTGTTATTAAAAGTCAACCATGAAGTGTAGAAATTCCAGTGTTGTCCCATTTTACAGAGAATCTCATTAAGTTTTTTCTGATACAAGTTTTGACAAGTTTTTTAGAAATTCCAGTGTGTCCGAACATTATCTGTACAATTTCATCTTTTAATAAAATTCTTGATAACACACGTAAAATTCTTAAACAAGATTATTTAGAATCTGTATTTTCAAAAGTTTCTTTTATTAAAGTAACGTTGTTACAAACATTCGATATGTGCACCATTAGTGATTCGCAAAACATCCAATCGATACTCCAAATGTTGCCATGTACGCTGCAGCATATCCACATCAATTCGCTCAATAGCAGCTGTGATTCTTGCTTTTAAATCATCAATGTCTGTCACCCGCGTACAAAAAAGATAAAACTTGTCAAAACTTGTTATCAGAAAAAACTTAACGAGATTCTCTGTAAAATGGGACAACACTGGAATTTCTACACTTCATGGTTGACTTTTAATAACAGCCAAAACTTGTACAGATAATTCTCGGACACCCGGTATATATATATATATATATCTATTATATATTTTCGCCTTTCTGTCTGTCTGTCTCTGTCCTTTATGCAAGCGCAAACCGTTTGACCTAGAGCTACCAAATTTGGCACGGGAACCTCTTATGGGATGAAGAATGTCAACACAGAGTCGGTCAGCCTGTCTGTTTGTATTACGGGCGGAAATGTGAAGCTCAAGATTTTCATGACTGTGTTCTTTTCTATTGTTTTATTGACCAAATAGTAATTGGGAGTTCAATTATTTGGTCAGGGGGGTTTTGGGGGATATCTGATCAGATTCAGAAATCTTGACACAATGTGAAGCTCAAAATTTTCACGGCTGCATTCTTTTCTGTAGTTTAGCCTGTCTGTTTGTGAAATTTATCCCAGGCAGTAATGGTGGAATGGTTGGGGTGGGGGAGGGGGTTAGCCCCCAAGTTGCATAAAGGGGGTGAGGGTTTTTTGGGGGCATTCAATTCACCCGGGCAACGCCGTACCTCACCTAGTTATATATATATATATGTCTGAAAAATGGATTAATTTTTAATAAATTCATAATGAAATGTCTTTTATTATAGCCTAAACATATTTCAAATTCATAAGTTCGGTTCCGGACGGTTATTTTTAAGAACTTCTGGCCAGAACCGGAACTGCAAAAATGAGTTCAGGTTGGAACCAAGTTCCTGTGCATCCCTAATATATATATATATATAAATGTAAAAAAGCTTATATTCTTTCTTCAGTAATTTACTGCAAACGTCTCGGAATTTCTTCACCTTCAAAAAACCCAACCACTCAAGTTTAGGTATCAATTATTTTAGTAACATACGAAACATACAGGGTGTTTCAGGTCGACCCTAGAAATATGGAAATTGGCGGACTTTGTAGTTTGTATTTGGTATTTGAAGTTTGTCATAGTAATTCCGTAACTAATATGAAGCGTTTCTTTTTATTGCAGGTACATCTTCAAATACAAACTACAGATACAACACCTCAACACAGAAATAAACAACGAACTCAAAGAAAAACAAACAAACATTTAGGGAATTCATAACAACACTAAACCACTCCACAGATACATCCAGGCTATACAAGACTATAAACAGCATTACCCACTCTAACAGCGGCATTCACACCTCACACGCGGCTGTCTGTCGCAGCCAAAATAATATCTCAACATATACACAACAGCTAACATTCTAGTTAATCACTACGCAAAGATAAGTCACTTAAACAGAGATACCAGAAACACGCAGACAGACAAACAACCAGGCACAAGAAACCTACAGACTCGACACGACCATTACACCCTTCAATACAGACCAAACCACCAAGATCATCAAAAACATTAAGAATTCGAAGGCTACTGGACCAGACAACATATCTAACATACACCTTAACACTTGGTCCCACAGGGAATACTAGCTCTCACAAATACCAGCACATATTCATACCAACACTATATTATTCCTGACATGGAAACAAGGTAAAATTATTACACTACTCAAACCAAACAAAATCCAACAGAACCAGCTTCCTATAGACCCATTACTTTACTATGCACACCTTCCAAAGTAACAGAACGACTAATCTTACAAATCACCAACCCACACATACCACTATCGCCTACTCAACATGGATTCAGACCTCACCACTCAACCACGACATTACTCACTAACCTCACGCAGCACATCATGGATGGCATCAACTCCAGACGACCAGCTCAACGTACACTATTAGCAACAATAGACATTGGAAAGCATTTGATGCTATCCCATGCTTCCCTCTCATAAACAAAATACTTAACACAAACATGCACATAACACTAAAAGATGGCTAAGCAACTATCTTTCAGGAAGATACTTGCATGTCACATTTAATGGCAAGTCATCCAAAAACAAGCTTTTTCCGAACCGGGTCCCTCAAGGCTCTGTTCTTTCACCAACACTGTTCAACTTATACATGCGTGAAATTCCAACACCCATAGATAAGCTTACCTTATCAGCATATGCAGATGACATCACTCTAACATCCACCCACAACAACATCGACACCGCCACAAAATAACCTACAAACATAGATAAACAGTATACAAGACTGGCTCTCACACAATAGACTCAAAGTAGCGCCCACAAAATCAACCATCACCTTGCTTACAAGCAATACAAAAAAACACCAGATAACTCCACAGCTTACACTAAACAACAACAACATTCCACACACTCACAGGACCAAAACACTTGGGGTCACATACAACACATCATTATCTTTTGCAAACCACATTCAGGACATTAAAACAAATGTACGTCAAGACTTAACACGCTTAGGGTACTTACAGGCACAAACTTTGGACACCAGCAGGAACAACAACACTCATATACAAACAATATATTCGCTCAGTATGGACTATGCTAGCCCATGCTGGGCACCCATTATCTCAAACACACACACACAAACACCTTACAGACAATGCAAAACAACGCACTTCGTATCATTACAGGATGCACTCAAATAACACCAATAGAACACCTGCACACAGAAACAAAAATACTGAAAGTTAGGGAACATTTAGACATGAGGGGAACACAATTCATGGCAGCAGCGACAACTAACCGACAACACCCTTGCCACTACATGTACAATCATGCACCGACACCTCGCACCATTAAGGTAATACCAGAGAGACATTATAACCAAATACTCCATTCCATACCACGCCCCACAGACATCACAAAGTACAGAAAACACACACACACACACACACACACCTAACCCACAAAGCACTGACACGACTCGGTCCGAATGCGGTCCTAGGTGCGAAGCCGCCACCCATCAACAGTGGACATCACCTCAGCTTACGGATATATAAACACAGACTAGACAACTCCAAAGACGACACCTGCCACGTGTGCCAGGACACACCACAAACAATTGAACACATTATGACAGACTGTACCGCTGTAGCACAACAACGAACACACAACACAACACAACACAACACAACATCACTAGTGCGCTGAACCTCTGGTCCACTCCGGAGAGGGCGATCGGTTACCTGCGTGCCGCCGGCTTGCTGGATCAGGGTGGGTTGATCGGCTAAACAACAACTACAAATTCCGCCAATTTCCATATTTCTAGTGTCGACCTGAAACACCTGTATATGAAATTAAAAATATACAAACTTAACTTATCGATCGTTCACCTTTGTTTAACATACATAAATATCCTTCCACAACGAAATAACATATCTGCAAAATATTTCTATAGAGAGCTATCCCAAGAACATTTTTCAACAAACATTTGAAGTTTTTTAAATATTTATAAACCAAGAATCAAAATTCCAACAGTTAAAAGGACACAAAATATTTTAACTTTCCATACTACGATTATATTAACATTAGAATAAAAAAATTCATACACTACTGCTATACCTATACCCACAAATAATTTTTTGTTGATATTTACGAGTAATACTAGTATAAAATCGTACCTATCCCACAGAGAAAATTTTTGAATGCCCTGGTTTCGTTTATTATATATTCTTTTAATTGTATTGGCTGCCAAATGAATTATATTGGTAGCACTAGTCACCATTATTAACCAAAAATAAAACGCTTCGACATTTCATGAAGAACCTCATTACCTCTACATAAACCTTCAAAATCTTCCCTTAGAGAACCATTCGTACTCCAAAAAATCATACATTACCCACGTCATACCTCAAAATTATTGACACCATCAACACTAACCAATTAACGGACTTGCATATTTTAGAATCATTATTATACATATTACATAAAAAACCCACCCTGAACAACTATACTTCCACATTCAACGTTTCTATTCAAAAATGAACCTTTACCTATAATTGTAACTCCACATAGCTTAATCGAATAATTCTGTTTTATAAAGTTAAAATGTGGGTTAATTTTAATTTTTTTTAACAATCTCTCTCTTTGTATGTACATAAAATAAGCGTATTCAGTATTAAATTAGCAGTGAAGGTGGAAGAAATTTTGAAACGTTTGCAGTAAACTATTGAAATATATGGTACAAGGTTTGGTTTTCCAATTTATCGTTAAATTGAGGTTCCTCGGAACAAGACCTAAAATGAAATTATTATTATTATTTATATATATATGACCAGCGTTTTAATAGCGTTACTATTACTGTACTTCTCTGAAGGAGGTCTGGTGATGGCCGCTAAGCGTTGGGCGTCTGCTCTCAATGTGTAAAACTAAATCACATTATTACCCGCATCACTGGTGAATTTTTTATCTTTTACCCACAAATCCCTATATGAAGAAAGTGTCGTTATAAGAAGTACTCCCCACTAAGCAAAGCAAGTGAACTTACTACGTACTGAATTCACATCTGTTGCCGTAATAACCCTTCTGACAAGCGCATGTGTCCTTTTGTATACATTTTCCTCCGTTCAAACACTTACTCCTGCAGATCCCTTCAAAATAGACAGAATTAAATTATTATTATTATTATTATTATTATTATTATTATTATTATTATTTTTGGTCAAATTGTGAAAATTGTACAATGGCCATATCCAAAGTAACATGATATGGTACCATAATAAGGACTGATACGGGTGGGTGAGTATTCATACCCACGAAAGAACTAAAATTCAGATGCGTTGGAGACAAAGAAAGGAAATTTAATTCATTTAACAGAATATATTCAATTCGGTCTCAATTTACTCGTTTCTTTATTGCCAAAAATATACAAAACAGATGTGGGTATCTTTTATTATTAACACAAAATCATTTTAAGTGTATATGACGTTTCAACTGACTTCAGCAAGCAAGGGGATACGCTTCACAGGCTGAAATATATTATTTAGGTGTAATTAACACTGTTGTACAAAGACTTAATCGTAAAGTGAGAACTGAAACGCTACAAAACATTAATTTTTCTCATTAAACTTCGTACGTGGACGAGAAAAAAGTTTACATTTTTAAGTTCTTGTGTGCTTAAATGTAATATGTGAACGCATCTTTATGAATTTTAATTCCATGAGAGGAATTATAATTAATTTGTATATCTTTGTAACGTATAATCATCACACTTTCATATCAGGGAGAAGACTTGGTTTATCCTAATAAAATTTAATTTTGTTAGGAGAAGCGAGAATTTGGAGAGTTCATGATGTTTTGAATATGTTGTCGAAAAGTTTTGTTTGTCATCTGGGCCGACTTCTGAAGAGTTTTGCGTTAGTGGCACGCGGCATCGCAACTAAGTTAATAACTACTAGTTTATTAAAATCTGGTAGTGTTTTCTTTTTGGTAACTGTACAAAGTTATTTTTATTTAAGGGTGTTTTTTGTTGGCTTTCAGCAAGTCATACACTACCTCGATATCTCTATTTACTGATACTTCATTGAGGGATGCGAGAGCGTTGGTTAAGTGCTACATCGAGAAAGTATTATTTTCGTATTGAAAGATTCATTATATAATCTAGTTAAGAAAAGTTGTATCGATGGAAAATGAGGCCCAAAATACTTTCCTGCTTGATCCCATGTACAGATTTTAATTCAGAGGCGATAATGCTATTTTGTTTGATGTATACTGACCCTTCGTCGCATCAATATAATTTGAACCAGTTTAATGCAACGTCCCTTAAACTATAGTTAGATAATTTAGCAATAAGTATGTCATGAAAGATTGTAATGAATGCTTTCGACAAGATAACAGAAAATTCGTTATTAGTTTTTATACAGACTGGTTACGTCCTTTATTTTTTGTCTTTACGTAAAACCAAACTGATATGTATACTCGCGTATAGATCTCGGATTATTTTCTTCAAAGTACTTACTAAGAGCCGCGTATGAATAAGTTTACAAGCATCGTTTCAAATGTAGGAAAAATATCTGTAGGTCGGTAATTAAAAAGTAATTACTCGTCTCATGATCTGAATACATAAGAGAGACTCGTCCTCTGATTAAAGTTTTGATAAGGGGGGGGGGGAGAGAGAATATCCGAATAGTGTTTAAATTTTAAATACTGCATTAGAAATGGTATATCCACTCAACCTTTTTTTTTTATGAGTGAAAATTGTCGTTTTGGCCTTTCTGAGAAATAGGAATAAAAAAGTGTCATTCCTCGTAGCTGCGGGGAAACCCTCTCCTACCCCCCTTTTTTTATTACCGACAGTATGCAAGGTTTGATTATTCATGTGAGGGTTCGTTATTTACAAGTTAAATTTGTGGAAAAACAATTTTTGTTCGTTATCCTATTTATGCGATCTTTCTCCCGAATTGTCTGGCTTTCATTTAACACACACACAAAAAGTTAAAATACTCAAAGGAGAATGAGTAGCGTGATTTAATGAACATTTGCAACGAGTGTTTTATAAATGTATACTTTCTTGCGTAGCCCGTGTGTGTGTGTAGAAACTTATTCTTTTGGGGGTGTCTCTGTGTATTACATTTTAAAAGATACGTATTAAAATTTCCGAAAGTAGATTACTTTTTATTTTATTATGGTTAGAAATGTATATTCTCAAGGAAGGAAACCAACAAAGCTTCCGTTACGAGACTTCTACAGACGTCGTACCACATTTAATTTTATATAATTATTAGTGGTATATTTAGAAACCATGTTTCTACCGAATCGAATAATACTGTGGTCTCTGTGGTTTTCGTCACTATAGGCTATTAGTAAATGCAACCTTCTATACTAGGTCATCTAGGGGATATAAATCCTTAGTTATCGTTAATATAAGTTTTCGTTAAGGCAGTGATATGAAACTTCATTCCGATTGTTGGTAATAGTGGGTGTGTATAAAGTAACGCGAGTGAAGAGGTAAATTTGAATTATATTAAAGCGAGTGAACATGGACGAGTAATATTTATTACACGTACCATACTTTAACAACTGTATTGTCGATAGTAAGGTTTATAAGAAGCGTTGAAAATGTTTTTTAAAGAGTTAAAAACAAGTTGAAACTAGTTTAAACAAGTTCAAATCGGATTTGGCTCTTCACTCGCGTTACTTTACACACACACACACACACACACACACCTTGTATATTTTGAAGCTCTTCAAAGTTTGCAGTTATATTCCTCAAATTCACAGTTAATAATATAAATTTATTAATGAAATCTGAATGACTTTGCCTTTAAGGCCGGCCGCACGCGGGATCGTCTCGCGATTTGACGACGCGATTCTGGGGGTCGTGGTCGTTGCTGCGATGTGCGGGGCTCCCATTCTGTCAATGTATGATAAAATCACACGCGATTCGAGTTGTCAGTTGTCAGTCGTGAGTCGCGAGACGATCCTGTGTGCGGCCGGCCTAACTTTCAACATTAATTGCAACCAGAGAGTGCGTGTGACAAATTAAAAAATTTGTCTTCATGATCTTGGAGTTTTTTTGTTTTCGACATAAATAATTTAGGTAGTAAATATTCTTGGAACGTTTTCATGCAGTATATGGCAGCAGTTCAATAAAAATGTCTTATATATATACCTCCTTCACAAATCCTGCCATGATACCCTGATGGACATGTGCATCTCCCTGGCGAAGAACAGGTGCCTCCATTCCGGCATTGTGGATAACATAAAGCTGTGTTGCAAAATTGCCCCATGTAGCCCATGGGGCAGCGGCACCTTCCTTCTTCGTCGCAAACCCCACCATTGGCGCACTTCTCATCGCACGCGGGGTCAGGCCCAGCTAAAAATAGGAAAATTAATCCAGTTTTCTTCGGTTTTCAGATTTTTTTATTAAATTAATAAATTTATCTTTTGGAAATGCATTATTATCCGTTATTTCGATGATAACTTTCAAAAAAGGAAAGTTAACTTTCAATATTACTTACGTACTAATTACTGTCTTATGATATAATTTTTTTTAGCATATTATCAGAACCAGAAACGTCCTTTTTATTGTTACAAATGAATGACGGATAAAAAATGAAATAGGAAAATGTTTGTCAGTAATCGTAAACATGAAGACTGAAAAATTGGACGAAAATTTACGCGACTGATTTGCATGCGTATTTTTTTTATCATTCTGCTGTTCACTGTTAGTGTTCCGGGCATCTACACCGTCAGATAGTCCAACGATTACTTACTACGTCTCTGGTACACTTAAACTTAAGTACGAGTAATTATTATTATTATTAAAATATGATCAGTAACAAAAGAAAAGGCCTTTTACTGAAATGTGTTTCAAAACCAGCCACGCGTTAATTACGAAACTAGAAATGGAGCTTTAAAAATGTACAAAGTTCACTTATTTCGTCTACCTGCTTTGTTGGTACGCAGCTGAAGTGATGATTTTTTGGTCCGGAGCCGCATTATAATGCGCCAGCCTAGTTTAGTCTAACTTTGTGCCCGAATACCGATGAAATGTCAGGGTCATGCGAGCAGCCTTCCTTTAGAAATTTTTAAGCTTGCAAATCCAGAAGGTGGTGTTGGGGGTTGTTTAACCTCCCTCGCAATATCTAAGGCCATATGACAGAGGGGACCTACAGCTTTACGTGGGATCCAAACCACGGGTAGCTACATAGTCTGGACGCGGAGGACGGTCTACTATCCGATTCAGTGTCGCTTAACTTCGCTGATCAACGGGAAGCGGTGTTACGCATGCTCTACAAAAGTCAACATGGAAGTTTTAAAAGCGTGGACAGCGGTAATCTGTAAACTTCGATTTAATTATGATCTGAAATAACATTAGTTATTACTTTTTAATTACCTTTAAGGCACCGAGCCAACGTATCACCATAAAACAGAAATGTAACCGTGTTAGTAGGGGGCGCACAGTCTAGAAATATGTCGTTAATGGTTTCATATCTCATATATAAACATTTAAGGCAACATAATTAGCAGTCATAGTTTCAAACAGTATCTGGAGAGTGAAATGTACAAAGAATAAAGAATAGTTGTGGCATTTTGAGAAATGCAAATTCAGTGGAAAAAAATGATAGTCGAAGATTTGCTAAAGACTTCTTGTTTTATTTCATTATCGTCTTCCTAACAATCTCTCTACTGAAATGAAAGAATGTACGGTCGTCATTGTTCTTTTGACGACAAAACTCTCTCTAAAAAGTTTGATAACTTTTTTTAATAAAGACCCTTTGAGAGAAGTAGAAATGGCTTTGTGGGCGCGTCCTTCTGGGTAAAGTGAAATTAGAATAGGTCAGGATAGGTCACGCTAAGTTAGGTTCATTCAGATTAAGTCTAATTAAAAGAAAGATCGGAGATAGATTTCTTACCTGCGAGTTCGCATTTCTTGCGCAATCGAAGTCTCAGAGGTGTACCAGGCAGAGGAACTCCTTTCCCGCTCTGAATCTTTAAGCCGATGCCGAAGGTAGCCACACCCGAAACGTTGCCCGCACAAGGAATACGAACCGAGAAAACTATTACAGAATCGGCAAAGTTTTAGTTTAGCCAAAATTTGAGTCGAGTTCGTTTTTTAACGTCAAAAAAATAATTGTGCATAAATATTTTTAATGAAAATTTTACAGAAAATAATTGTTGCTTCATCAATGAAAATGGAAGTATAATGGGTCTTTCATCATCCCAAATAAATTTTATTTGAAAACAGACCGTTCTAAATAGCTCACTTAATCCCTACAACAATGAAATCAAGAAGTACTGAAAAATTCGGTTGATAAAATAAAAAATTTATCTGTACACATTTCCAAATGTTTGAATTTGCTTGTATAAGGCGAGTCACGGAAGGAAATTCGCCTTTGTATAGACTATATTTATTATACGCTTAAAGCACTCCCGTATCTTGCATTTAGAAGATGTCTTTATAATTGTGAAGAGCGTAAAAATGCAAGAGGAAAGGCCTTGCATAAGCATTTATTTATTTCTTACCTTTTGGCCTGCGAGGAACTCGCCCCTTTTTGTTTATAGACACAAAAGGATGTTCTAGTATTGTTTGGTCGAAGCTGGTCAGTAAGTCGAAGTTATAATAATACCGTTTTCTGTACGATTTCCAAGTGAAGTTCACGTGTTGTACCTTCGTATGGGAAATGGATGACAATAAGTTCAGAATTTTAGTAATAATGACATTATTATTATTCCTTTAAATTCTTGAGAATTACATTCAGCCAAAATCAATAATTAATATATTTCCTGAAGTAAATACGCTTAATTCTATTCTATTCTTAATAATTGAACAAATATTTTCTGTATAAAAAGCTTACAGGAAGTTATGGTGAGCTATTCCGTTTTAAAAATATTTAGTATGATAGTATAAATTTTTTAATAACATTTTATTCAATACTTGAACATAACTAGTCACTAATTTTACAAAATAGTCATACTCACTTCTGAAGGGATGACTGGAAGTTGTTCCTCAAAATCCGGGTCTAGAATGTACGGCATAACCCTACCGTCGACTATTGCGTAGATTTCCATATTGTAACCTTAATAAAAACCATCGTTTCTCAGTCTCACTCCATTAGAAAAAATCGACTAAATTAAGGAAATTGTGTGGGTCAAGAACCTCTTCCTTGGGTACGAAGTTGGATTGGGTTTTTAGGAACGTACTCCGCAATATTCTAATTCAAAAGTAAGTGAAAAATCAATGGCCCGGTCAGAAATTGATGTCAGAATTTAGTGATAACTTCTCCTAGTCCCAAAGAGAGACTTGAATGTTCAGTTTGTTTCAAGGGAGTTTATGTTAGCACTCCGTTGTCAGCACCAGTACCTTCAGTCTAGTCTCTCTTTCCTGTCTTATTTAAACAGTTTCATGGAAAAAAGCACTCTCATCACTTAATCTAGAGAATTTTGTCTATCGTTTGTCTAAACATTTTTTTCTCTACGTTCCTTAACTTTGAGTTATGTTGTGACAATTGTCAGCAGAAAAATTGGAAGTAAAACGAGAGAGGAGGAAAAAAGGACAGAGATGGGATAAGATCGAAAAAGAAAGGCGCCTAGCTGAGCACGTTTAGTTGAGCTAAGGCGCCTTTCTTTTTGATCTCATCCCATCTCTGTCCCCTTTTTTCCTCTTTCTCTCGTTTTACCTTCCAATTTTTCTGCTGACAATTGTCACAACATAACTCATAAGTTAAGGAACGTAGAGAAAAAAGTGTTTAGACAAACGATAGGCAAAATTCTCTAGATTAAGTGATGAGAGTGCTTTTTTCCATGAAACTGTTTATTTTTGCACAAAATGCATAAAACCAGTTGTTTTTTTTAAGTGCCAATGTCATCCCGTACTACGGTATCTCTAGGCAATACCTGTCGTACTTGCTCTATTTGGTAACTAATGAAAAATTGTTAATAATGTGTATATGTGATTTAGCAAATATTTAACTAGCGTTGTACCGTTTCTAGTGTTAATTATGTGCTTGTTTTCCTCGGTAACAAGCGCGCACAATTCCATATAGACTCTGCTTTCTTATAATGTGGAAGAGGAAGAACGGCTTTACAGCCTTAAGAACAGACTAAACGTGGCGCAGAACCTTTTGCCACACACACGCATTTGGACCAACAAACCAAATTCTCGAAACGTCGAAAAATTTTACTCGAGTGCAGTGTTTTTTGATGGAAATGTTTGATTTGCACCATAACAAAATTGACGAAACCAAAAATGATCTAACTTAATCTAACTTAATCTAACCTAATCTAATTGGTGTCCGGCGAATTTGTCTAAAGATACAATTCATCTACAACAATTAGTCTACAGATACAATTTATCTACAATAATTTGTCTACAGATACAATTTGTCTAGAGAGGAAAAGTGAAAGCTATTTGATGTTAATTATTATTAATTTAAAAAAAAAATGAAAAATTTTATTTTTAATTTGAATTTTTGACAAAAAAGATAAAACGTACATTCATTTTATTAAAATGCTAAAAAGAAAGGTTGTGGGCTGTACCACGAACATAGTCGATGATGTTCTCAGGATTGAAGTTTTCAACAATTCTTCTGATGCGTTGAGCAGCATCACGGTATCGCTTCTTTGGATTTTGTAGTTCTCTTACAGCCACGTACTGCTCAATTTGAGCCTCGTTGAAACTCTGCTCTTTCTTCAGACACTTTACAACCCCAACAAAAATTCGGAGCTATTGAAGAATAGGGACCCCAGCCTTCTTTAGTTAGGCTTATAAGGCTAACTAACGAAAATATCACGACCTAACCTAACCAATCGTTAGGTTAACTGTACGCCCTTGACGATTGGTTAGGTTAGGTCATGATATTTTCGTTAGTTAGCCTTATAAAGCTAACTAAAGAAGGCTGGGGTCCCTATTCTTTAATAGCTCCCAAAATTTTGCGCCACCATTGCATCACAATATCCTTTCCATTAAAATCCTATTGTTTTGTTATGCTAGGCAAACTAGTTTTTTAAAGTGGCTTCTTATTAAATATTTCAATTTCTCTTAATAAATATATATTTTTTCGAAGTATTTTTCCCTGTTGAAACATTAGGTTCGCTATTCTTAACTTGTTGAATTTTGGGTTCACATTCTTAACATGTTTAATTTTGGGTTCGCCATTCTTAACATGAGGTAAATGGGTTCGCTATTCTTAACCTGATCCGTTTCTCTAGACAAATTGTATCTGTAGACAAATTATTGTAGATAAATTGTATCTGTAGACAAATTATTGTAGATAAATTGTATCTGTAGACAAATTATTGTAGATAAATTGTATCTTTAGACAAATTGTTGTAAACAAATTCGCCTAAAACCAATCTAATTGTATCATATATACACCTGGTCCTCGTTTACAAAGACAACAACCATTAAAAGTTTCGTTAACGATAAAATCTGATAAAAACTTTCTCGTCACTACTTTGGAGAAGATCTTTTCTAGATTTTGTTTCGTAGTTAAAGTGGAACAGTGCCCCTAAAGCCTAAACGTCGTCTAATTTAATTTAAGCTGACTGTGATTAAAGTGGAGGTATTGGGTTGTCTTTAAACAATATTTGTGATCTATAATGTATATTTGGACTTGATATAACTAATGACAGTTTGTTCATATAATTTGACGTGTAAAGTTTACCCGAGTAACGTGTTCAGTTAAACTTATTGTGAAATAAATCAGTACAGTCGATTCAAACAGTCCTATCATGAAACTCTGTGCTTCTTACTGATAACTATCGGTATGAGAAAGTTGGTTTTGCCACAGGACTTTTTGAACTAACTGGAAAAAATGGCTTAAAATTTTAAACTGGTTTTTCTTTACACAAAATAAAATAATCTTACCACTGAACATCATAACTTGGTTTTCGTCAATCCAGAGCGAAATGTCGTTTCTCTGCCGATGGCGAGCTCTTCCTCTTCGTTTTCTCTCTCTTCGATCCATTTTCGAATTTTTTGTTCGTTGTGTTGAAAGTGGCTTTTTAGGCTCTCGGGAAGAAGACGGATCCGAATGATTGGCTTTTTGTGGTCTGTAATTCGGCGAATCACTTCGAGTGATGTGGCGGTTTGAATTGTTCTCTTGGGAATACTCTTGTCGTTGTCGTTGTCGTTTGTTTCTTTCGTACTGAAGGGAAGAAGGATTGTCTATCTGTAACAGTAATAAGGACAAGAAGATATAAATGCTTTTGATGCAATAATTGTACGTTGTGAAATGGAAAATCGGAAAAAACAAAACTGCTTTTTATTTAAAAACTGTGAACCAGTACGGTTCGAACCCGCTTTGCGAAGCATGAACAGACACACTACCTTCATATGTTAGGCGAGAGACATGGGCGCCCGCAGGTAGGGGCAAGGGGGGGCGCTTGCCCCCCCCCCTGGAAATGCCAAGAAAATATATTAAATATTTTTTAAGAAAATATTTATATCCTAAACTTGCTGAAAAGTATCCAACTGCCTCCTAAAGGGTGAAAATTTTTATTTGTGTGCATGATAAAAGGTTGCTACCTTTTTATTTGTTCAGAAGTCCCCCCACGCATGCAGTGCGTGGGAGCCATTGTTTTTGATCCTTACACATGCACAGTCGAAAGATCCTTCAGTACACTTCGGCGAGTTAAAACATGGCTGAGGTCTACTATGTCTGATGAGCGACTCTCTAGGTTATGTATGCTCAGTGTACACCGAGAAAATCACTCCAACAAAACTGATTTTATGGAAAAGGTTGTTCATAATTTTGGTAGTGACCGCAGACGACTACAATTCCTATTCAAATGAGCAGTGTAGGTGATGCTCGAACACACCGTTTTCAAATTAGGTACAACATTTACTTCAGTGTGCTTTTTTCTTCATTCTATCATGTTTCTGTTATAAATAAAATAAATGATTGTTATCATGTGCATTGTATGTATATTAGGTGGATCGATTTTACATTTTTTTCGATTTCCATATTCTAATAGAGAAAACTTGCGCATGCATGAGAAAATAGCCTCTGCAAAATCTTAGCTTAATAGGTAACATCTTCTGCCCCCGGCAGAGCGATGAAAATCATATTTTAGTAGTCAAAAACGTATTTTTCTTATAATTTTTAAAATATTTCAATATGCATCAAAATTATTCCTAATAACTATAAAGTCGATGAAAAAGACCTCATATGATCGTTTTTCCAAGCGCGTTGTCCTACGTTAATATCTTTTGCCCCCGGCAACAACGTCAAATGTTGAAAAATAGGTAATTTATATACATATTTTCAGATCGGCTCTTTGTCTTAAATAATGCATTTATATATTTCCCATAGCATTTATATCGTTGCTTAGGCATGAAATAACACACCGCAAAATTTTATGACTCTAGAGTAATATCTTCTGTCCCCTAGAAAAGTCTAAATGTGGATTATAATTACGTTAATGCGATGTTATAAGTACGATAAGTACTAAGTACAGCTCCTCGCTTGCTAATTTTATAAAATTAGCAACCCAGAACTCACCACGAGGAGGTGGCTGTACGTCGAGTTCCACCCTATCCAGCCCCAACCACCCTTCCTTCGGCTGCATGTCGATTTACATACGGTAATCTTTCTTAGAATCAAATCGTGGAATTTTTGTTCGGGAGTAAAGACGGAGCGGATGAATCCGTCCCTCTCTTCTATTCCACTTACACTGGCAGAGGCTTCGGTTACTAATTTGATGAGTCTCTCGACCGCTTGAGTATGACAAGGGAATAGTGGGATCAGTCCATCAGGCTGGTCTCCCGTCTCAACAAACTCTTTTTTCGGGTATCAGGTATTGTTTTTGTAACGGGGGGTTCGGTCACCTCAGCCGTTTGCCAGTTGATCATTTCGTAATAGTTTTGACTATCGTAGAGCAGCTCAGGCATGGCGAAGGCTCGAATTTCCCCCTGGTGATTGTTTTGATCGTGCTTTTAATATTCTTCTCCATCCCAATTCTCTTGTGTTGCTCATCGGCATGTAGCATGGAGATCAAAATATTTTCTGGGTGAGCAAAGAGAGAATTTCTACGGAGGACTTTGTTGGCGATTGTCTTAGATCTTTGAGGCATGGTCTGAGATCTTTGAGGCATGGTCTGAGAGAGACGCATCATTTCGAAAAAATGTTTTGCGCCCTCAGTGAAACTGGAGTTTTTCTTTATCTTAAACCAAATTGGTGCGTAAACTGTCATAATGAATCGCACAATTTCGTTGAAGGTGCTGGAGGGTTCTCTGGTTGAAACATAGAGGCGCAGAAATCTATTTGCTGTTGTCAGCCACCTGGAATGCGCCATCTTACCTGGATTTCGAGCCGCGAGAGCTGAAGAGCAGCTACCGCTCGACACTGCTCTGTAGATGCCTAACAAATATTTTTGGTCAGTGCTCAACTCGGCATCATCTATGTCAATGTCGGGAGATGGAATGGCATCGAATTCTGTAATTGGAAGTTTTTCGCAGTCGTTCAGTTGTTTTCCAACTGGTCCAGTAAAGCCCATTGGCCCAGTTGTTTTGCCGTCCAAGTCTTGAATGAGGTGTCGCAGTGATAATTCATTACCGTGTAATAGGCATGTGTGTGTGTTATTTCATGCCTAAGCAACGATATAATGCTATGGGAAATATATAAATGCATTATTTAAGACAGAGCCGATCTGAAAATATGTATATAAATTACCTATTTTTTCAACATTTGACGTTGTTGCCGGGGGCAAAAGATATTAACGTAGGACAACGCGCTTGGAAAAACGACCATATGAGGTCTTTTTCATCGACTTTATAGTTATTAGGAATAATTTTGATGCATATTGAAATATTTAAAAATTATAAGAAAAATACGTTTTTGACTACTAAAATATGATTTTCATCGCTCTGCCGGGGCAGAAGATGATTACCTATTAAGCTAAGATTTTGCAGAGGCTATTTTCTCATGCATGCGCAAGTTTTTGTCTCTATTAGAATATGGAAATCGAAAAAAATGTAAAATCGATCCACCCTACTCCACAGCCCTGTTTTCAATACAGAGCCGTTCTGGAGACTTGAGCAGCAACAGTAGTTCTTATACGCCGGCCAGGTAAGGATAGATACAGTGACTTATTATGCATACATTTAAAGAACAAATGCAGTTAACAACAATAAGCGACAATATTCCTCAACATCTTGCTATTTACTCAGACGTCAAATTAGGGTTGACCAACTCGTATCGAAACTTCGATATCGATGGCTGTAACTGCATTTCGATATCGATCGGAGCATTTTTCGGTATTAAAAAATCCCGCTAGGGTATGTCGGTATTTATTTGCAGAAGAGTTAATCTTTACGCTAGGGTGATGGGCGTCGCCATCTTCATTATTTTGTTCTGGAAAATGGCTGTGTGTCGGACGGTGACGTGGAAGCAAGCTTAGCCGCGTTGTAATACACTTTTCATTCGGGAATTTACGTTCCTTTCCTTCCTATTTTTACACGCAAAACGTGTAAAATACGAAAACAACCTTGAAAACAATTAAATTCTCCTTCGTTGGTTGCGGATAAGCGGTATTCGGACCATGTAGAAATAAATTTTGCTTTATCTTTGTGCGCTCGTTTCCTAACGGTAGCAACGAAAAAAGCGCGTATAGAAATTTAAAAAAATGAGACGTACGAAGGAGTTAAGCGCTTTAAAACTCGGAAATAGCCCAGGGGAGTTTCGATATTTTCGATATCGATCGAAGTTTCATCTCAGATTCGATGGACAGTCCTACTTCAAGTACAATACTTATAAACTAATGTTGACTAAATTTGTACTTACAATTATGTGTAGAGGCCTTTGAACCTACTGATGTTGAAAAGATCGCTTGTCTGTTGATGCATAGCGTCAATTCAAAGCGGATCATTATTTATAGTCACTTTAAAATAAAAATAGACTAAATAAGTCTTTATTATTAACTTTAAAATAATTATATAATTGCAATATTTTACCTTTTGAGTTTTCGAAAGCACTCGCAGTTCCTGTAATTTGCCTGTCGTTTCTAGAAAATTATCTGTAAGGGAAAAATGTTCAATTTAGTCATTGGAAAAATTTCTAAAAAAAAAAAAAATAGTCCAGCCCATGTACACTTTCGGAAAAAAATTCGTCTAGAAACAAAATTTCCAAAGAGCATAAAAAAAATTACTAATTAGTAATCGTTATTTTATTCCTTTTGGTGACATTAATAAACATTCAAAAACAAAGGCTCGAGGCCTTTTTCCCCACGAGTGTAACTCGCTTTCATATTAGCCGTTGCGTGTTATTCTACCTGCAACCAATAAAAAAAGGTCCCAAAATAAGACATCATTTTGAACATTCGTTTTACTTCTAATGTATTACTTTCGTAAATTTAATTTAAAATAAATTTTCCTGAGACCGGATTTATGGGACACCCTGTATAACATGGTTTACTGATCTAAACATACGATTAACGTTCATGCGTAGAAGAGACGAAACTGTATCGTTCTTTGCTACTATAAATGTTGACACAGTATTAGAAGAATTCTGCATTCCCAGTTCGTACCTTCTGTTCGGTTTATATGTTCCATTTGAGACGCTGTCCACAGTAACAGAAAGAGGAAGAATATTCCAAATTTCATCGCCGTAACAAACCGTCATGACCAATTTTTAGTCTTCAAAATAAAACCAGATAAATCGCGGTTTGCAGGAGGGCACGGTCACTTTTGAAAATCTGATGAGAAAAAATTAGCAGATACGTACACAAAACAAAAATGGAATTTCAATACGAAAATAATTCGCAATAATTCACGGGAGAATGAAGGTTGAAGCCGGAAATAAATAATACGAAGCTGAATTTTTCCGAGATAGTTCCAGAACATCGTCAGGAAGAACATATCCCATGTTTCCTCCGTGTGCTTTCCTCACAACAGAGCTACTGTAACTGCTATTTCGCATTTTTCACCCCAAAAAAAAACATTTGTGAAAATCACAATTTTATACATAAAATGAAAAATAGTCTTAATTGTCATGAAATTTGACACTGGATTAGGTAATGTAATGAATTGCTGATTGTATAATATTATTATTATTATTATTGTAATAAGTATAAAGCTTGCCACGTAATTTTGTACTGTGTTCCTGTCTTTCTGAATTACCTGATAGCATGAAGCAGTAAACAAGGTATCACCCATGTTTCTTGTTGCTGGTACGTTTAACCTAGTGTAGTCTAGTCTATTGTAGTGCTTCATCTGTGTGTGTACCCTTAAAACGTATGTAGGCTTAAGTAATATATATGTCAACTTTGTCGAACATGCTAGGGCTGATTTACAGAGTATACAATCCCATATAGTTTTTATATTACAAAGAAGTTTTCCTACTCATAACTTGCGTGCGATGCATATTTGTACCTTATGGTGAAATATTATGGCATGCATCGCATTCTCATTTCAGGTAAATAGAATCGCGTTGTTTAATATACAATGACAATCTGGGGTCCAGTGGTGTGTCAACGGTGATGCCTGGAGGTATTCAAAGTATCATCTCGGCTAGCACCGTGCGTACCGATGGACTCGCTTAAGCGCTGGAGGCTACGTCGCTATTTTTACTGCATGCGGAATGCTGTAAACATTACACAAGATCAAACCGTATGAAAACTAAAAAACAGTGACTTTTCATCACTATCAATTACAGAACACAAGCCGCGATTGTGTTCTTTTGAAAAGACAATTCCACTTTAATCAGGATTGTTTATTCTGAGGTGAGGATTCCAGTGTTGATGTTCAGCGACGGGTCAAACGGAGAAAGTCTACAACTAGAATTCGAACACTTCAATGTGGGGGATACTATTATACATCGTGCCACTGGACGCAAAGGCCTTTGAGGGGGGGGGAGAGATTCCGTTCTATCCCGTGTAACCTATACGATCTTTTTAAAGCTGATGCTCAGTATCACCAGGAGTGTCGCATGCAGTTTTTTTGAAGACCAGTGCACCACCGAAATCTGGGGGATCATGTAAAAGGCCAGAGGATGAACATAAAGCTGATGCTTTCTCAAAACTGCAAGTTTTTAGATGATAATGAGTGCCAATATCCCCTTTTTGAACTTCTTGAACACATGTACTAATTCTTTGGAGGAGAGGAGAGAGATACATTGAACCACATAAAATCGAAACTTTTGGACCACTATGGGGATAACATACGGTAATTATTACAAGCATTGTTAGGAACGTATTGTTATATGCTTCAGAGATGTAGCTCGTAACATTCTTACGAGAAGTGGTATACTGTACTGAGAAATGCTCTGATGCAAGGAAAGAGTGGATTCGTTAGTTGAGATGGCAGTATCAATAACAGGAGATGATGATCGCTTAAAACCATATGATTGTGATACATATCCTAATCCAGTTGTAATCGGAGAGGGAGGTGAAGATGAGTCAGATTCTCTAATGTGCTTCATGAAGGAGGTATTGAATTCTAAAGGACAAAGTAAAGTTAATACCAACAAGAAGTGTACTGCGACAACACACACGGCCGTTTCCTGGTATAAGCAGACTAAGCGGCCGCTTAGGGCCCCGCTGCTACTAGGGGGCCCCTAGACAGGCTCCCAGGTTATAGCTCAGTGGGCAAGAATAGGAATATAGCTGGTTATTATTAATATTATTGTTATTATTATTATTATTATTATTATTATTATTGTCGTATTAATTAAAGTTTTTGTATGAGACAAATGTGATAAAACGGAGACAAACGAAACGTTTTGGTCGTTATGTGTAAATAACTATTGAGAGATCTTATTTCTATATTATTTAACTTTATTCTTACTGTATGCTTATACTTTCCTAAATGCTTAATTTTTCTTGTATTGTAAAACATTATTATTATTATTTATCATCATCATCATCTATTATTATCATGATTATTATTATTTAGCAGATTAGTTGTGGTTAACTAGATGTGACTTCGTGCATCTTGGAAATGAAATTACATTACCCATCAGGAGCTGAAAAACGGAAAAAGAAGAAAATAGAGGAGGAGAAGCTTTCCAGTAGCACAGGTGAGATGTGCCGCTTGTATATTCTTATGATTACAGTTCAGGCAACTAGGTTAGGTAGACCATCAAGCTAGGCAAGTGCTCAGGAATCGTGTAAAGTAAGCTAGTCTCTGTAATATTTATATATCGAAATGTGAAATTTAATGGATCACATCACTTCAAATTCTGTTCACACAGATCAATTATCAAACAAGATAAGAGTATTTTAGCAAAATCTAACAGAATATGTAATGTTATGTTCTTTTTATGAGCACTACTGAAATATTTGGAAAAGCCATCCTCGGCAAAGCCTGATGAGCATCATGAGCCAACAGCAGGACCATCCTCTATGCAACCTAAAACGCCAGTAGAAGTAGAGCCTGATGAACCAACAAGTGGCCAATCTTCTGTTCAGCTTTAAACACCACACATAGGCATTTCTACTGAGCAACAAGAACCAAGATCTGCTCCACAGCTTGATCCGTATGATTGGCCAGTTGTCCTGTCAGATGCCTTGAAGACAGATCTGGTGTCTCGAGGACCATTTCAAATCAGTCCAGATTTCACATTCCCTGAAAGAGAGGACGGTAGAAGCTTTCATCACCATTACATGTACAGAACATTAATTAATGGGGAAAAAATAAAGCGAAGCTGGCTGATGTACTCTAGAAAGAATGCTCTTTATTGCTTCTGCTGCAAGGTGTTTTCAAGGAAGTCGTACAAACTAATTACGGATGGACTTTCAGACTGGATAAACGTTGGTTCGCTTCTGAAAGGCCATGAAAATAGTTCAGAACATGCAGATAACATGGCAACATGGAAGGATCTGGAACTGCGGCTAAAAACTGGGAGGACCATTGACCAAACTGAAATGTCATTAATGGAGGTAGAGCGAAGACGCTGGCGAGATGTTCTCACACGTCTTGTAAGTATAATCCAATCACTGGCAGAGAGAAACCTTGCTTTCAGGGGGTCTTCCTCTACATTGTACAATCGAGACAATGGCAACTTCTTGAAGGAGTTGAGCTGCTTGCCAAATTTGATCCAGTGATGAAACACATCAGCAGAGTCGAAAGTGGCCAATATAGTCATTCAAGTTACCTAGGAAACATCATTCAAAATGAGCTCATTGGGTCCATTAGTGGGAAGATCTTGGCTGCCATTGTTGCAGAAATAAAACAAGCTAATATTACTTTCATTTTAGATTGCACTCCAGACATAAGCGACCAAGAACAGATGTCGATTATTATCAGAACTGTTAAAATGGGTGAAGTACCAGAAATAAAAGAATACTTCTTGGGCTTTCTTGAGGCTTCAGAAAGTACAGGCCTGGGTTTATCAGTTCTGATTCTGAAGAGACTAGATGAACTGAATATTCACTTTGATAACTGCAGAGGACAGTCATATGACAACGGAGCGAACATGAAGGGCAAGAACAAAGGTGTTCAGACAAGGTTATTAGAGAAGAACTGTCGTGCACTCTATGTTCCATGTGGGGCTCACACTCTGAATCTTGTAGTGGCTGATGCAGCTAAAGCTTCCACAGATGCCATCAGCTTCTTTGGCAACGTACAAAAATTGTACAACCTTTTTGCAGCAGCTACACAGAGATGGACAATCCTAAAGAAGCACGTGAACATAACATTCGAGTCTTGGAGTGAAACCAGGTGGGAGAGCCGGCTTAAGAGTATTGAGGCTGTGCGATACCAGAGCCACAACATCAGAGAGGCCCTGTTGGAAGTCAGAAACAATGCCACAGATGCCATAGCCAGGACTGAAGCACAAGCACTTGCAGAGGAGATAGGGTCTTATCGCTTTCAAATTTGCACAGTAGTATGGTATGACATTCTTCATGCAGTTAACCATGTGAGCAAACTTCTGCAGTCTCCTACAATGCAGTTTGATGTTGCAGTCAACCTCCTCACAAAAACAAAAGACTCACTCACCAGCTACAGAAACACAGGTTTTGTTGCAGCACAAGTCGTAGCTAGGGACATATGTGAGGAAATGAATGTGGAGGCTGTGCTGAAGGAGAAGAGGCTCAGATCCGCAAAAAAGCACTTTGCTTACGAAACTCCTGACGAACCATTTACAGAAGCCTTAAAGAGGCTGGAACTCAAATTTTTCAATGTGGTGGTGGATTGTGCCATCGGGTCAATAAATGAGAGATTCAAAACATTCGATGATGTGAGGGACATATTTGGAGTTCTCCTAAACTTCACCACAATAAACAAGGAAGACTTGTCCTGCAAGTGTGAAAAGCTCTCTAAGATACTGAGCTCTGGAGCTGACTCTGACCTTGATGGAAGAGAACTGGCCCTCGAAATTAAGAACTTGCCGACTTTACCTTCACACAACATGACTGCATTGGAGCTTCTCTCCTTTATTCATCAGAAGCAACTGGAAGAACTATACCCCAATCTCTGGGTTGCACTAAGAATTGTCTGCACTCTACCTGTGACAGTAGCGTCAGCCGAGAGGAGCTTCTCTAAGAGGAAGTTAATCAAGAACTACCTCAGATCATCAATGGGGCAGGATCGCCTCAGTGGCCTTGGCATCATAAGCATCAACCAGGTCGTTGGCAGGGAGATTTCATATGATGATGTTATTGATGATTTCGCCAAGAAAAAATCTAGGAGGCAAAAATTTTGTAGATACAAACTGTTCTGTATAACTGTTAGCTATTACACGATTGTATCGTAGAGTTAGTAATTGTTTGGTAGTTGATAATTGCATTATTTTTTTATACATAGTTCTGTTATTTATTCTAAATAATGTATAAGCTAATTTTCAGTAATTTCATGAGTATTTTTTCTGTTTGTCTTCTGAAAGTACATATTTGTTGTTTTGGACATAAATGTTTCATTAAAATTGTTTCATAATTGTTTTTTATTAACACAGACATTTTTTGTATGTGTGTGCCGAGGTGATGTAGTAAGGCGTGAGTTGGTGGATGGAGGGGTGGGGCCTCAAATGGGTATACTGCTTAGGGCCCCCTAATGTCTAGAAACGGCCCTGAAAACACACACTATAGTTGCAGCATATCGACCAAGATCGTTCGTCTTACCTTTGGTATTGGCAATAGCTCTTTACAGTCATCACAAATATGCATCCAGGAAGTAACTGACATGCTCACAAGCTTGAGATTTTCTGCCAACTATCTAGAGGTATGAAAGTATGAGTATGCCATGCTATCTAGAGAAATATCTTCATATGTCCTTACTGGATTTGTACAAATTGTTTGACGATGTTGACTTCAGTGTTCACACACTAGATGGGCAGAATATATTTCACAGCATGGGCGGTATCGCATATGTTACTACACCTGGTGCAGCGGATAACACACCAGTGCCTCGTATCTTCAACATCCCGTCCGCTGAGACGATTGGATCCTTTGCTATAATGTACCAAAAAGAATTTACAATAAGCCAGCTGTCCGAGGACTCTAATCAATCACCATCAAGGATGTCACGTCTGTTTGTCTGATAAACCACAGACATTCAGAGCAGCCACTGCAATAGTCACTCTGGATTATAGGATATGTGATTGAAGTATTCCCTCGCTCACCATGGAGTGGTTTCATAAAGATAGCCTCGAAAAAACTGTGTTTACGACACAAGTCGAGTGGAAATGCTTTTTATCAATCTGGACCCCAGGAAAGATAACACTATATACACTGTCCTGCACTTCGCACAACATGAATGCGAGAAGCAAGGAATATCCCTGTCTTGTGACATTCGATCAGTCCCTCTGTATCAACGCAGTAGAGATTGTAGCTACATTAGTTCACCTAGACCGTGTGTTCATTCGACTCGGTGGCTTCCACCTGCTTATGTCTTATGTGAGTTCAATTATCATGTTTGGGAGTGGCCTTAAGAAGCTGTGGGAATCGATATATGCAAAAGACTCGCTTATGCATATGACGAGTGACCACTTATGATGTGCATTGTGCGGTCACTTTCTTACTCAGGGAGAACTTGCAACTGGGTTCTTGGAGGGAAATGACAACGAACGTGTGGGCAAACTCTGCACGGGACTCCTCGATGATATACTACAGGAACAATGTGTCGAACAGATCAGCGAGTTTATTTCTGAACTCTGTGAGCAGGCCGCTGAAATGGGCAGAAAAAGCAAACTGGATCCAGTACTACAATCGGGTGGCTATCATGCGTCTTTTCGCACGTGCTGAGCGGACAGGAAACTGGCAACTTCATATTTACTGCGTTAAGCAGATGCTACCCCATTTTCATGCTGCTGGGCATCTTGTGTACGCCAAGTCCGCCCATTTGTACATTCACGAAATGATGGAATTCTCGCACAAGATGCTCGCTAAGGAGTACGGGAGTTCACGACGAAAGGCTACTTCGCCATCCGGCGATCGGACAAGTTTTAGGATGTTACATTCTCTGACCAAACCATCGAGCAGTGCCTGATACGGTTATTAAAGACGTCCGGTGGACTCGCACGCGGCCGTGGCATCACTGATAGCACTCTGAGAAAATGGGTGCATTTTTGCCAGGTGTAGGTGTAAAGCAGTGTGTGGGAAGACGCGAATGCTGGAGAGTGGGAATGGTGTGTTCCAAAACGTGCATTCATTGTATTGGTATAACATGTGGTAATGTACCCACAGTTGAGCTGGATTGACTGAACTGTGTATGCTGGCAACATTCATGAACAAAATTCTTCCCTACCCGCATGTCGTGTTCTCTTTATGAAGTATATATTCATATATTGCTCTTCTCTTCCAAGTAGGTATGTTAAAACCAAACAAAGAAATGGCCATCTAGGACGTTTTGGCGCCGCCGTTTGGGCGCCACCGTTTGGGCGTGGAGCCGGTTTGGCGCCGCCGTTAATTAGTATTAAGTAGTAATACTTGGTTATTAACCTGAAGTGCTGGCTGTCTTTTCAGATAAGTTGTGTCGTTGCCCTTAATAGCATAAATGTCTGAAAATATATCAAGTAAGAAAGGGAAACAGAAGTTTTCACATAATGGATATTTGTATGTGTTTGATAAATGTAGCAAGCGCGACCCTTCGTTACTTTTTAGGCGGTGCGAGCGAAAGAGTCAGTGTATTATAAGGTGTATATATAATATGGGTACTTTTCCGTTATCTGCCCCATTGACGATTGGTTAGGTTCAGTCATGATATTTTCGTTAAAACTAACAAAAATATCACAACTTAACCTAACCAATCGTCACTGCCCGGTTAGGTCAACTGTACGCCCTTGACGATTGGTTAGGTTAAGTCGTGATATTTTCGTTAGTTTTAACAAAAATATCACGACTTAACCTAACCAAACGGCGCCAAAACGTCGGCGCCAGAACGTCGGCGCCAAAACGTCCCATTCCGAAGAAATGGATGTTCTCGAACAATGTGTAACAAATACCTATAATACTAAGGAAGGAAATTGTTTAAAATTTGCTTAAATTTTGGAAGAAAGTTGCCCATCAACATTTAACAGTACGTGATAATTAGCTATGATATATGGTAATGTATGATATCTACTCCAGTGTCAAATTTTATGACAATTAGGACGATATTTTTTTATTTTATGAATAAAATTGTGATTTTCACAAATGTATTTTTTCTCAAGCGAAAACGCAAAATAGCATTTGTCTCTCTCAGTTGTGAGGAAAGCACACAGGAGGAAACTTGGAAACTTTTTATATTTTCTCTTATATTTTGGGACTATCCTGAACAAATTAGCTTAGTACTATTTATTTCCGGGTTGGGTCCAGTTTTGGATTGATACTCCTGAACTGTTTGGTTAGGAGAGAAGGCTGTTACAGAGAGTCTTCAGTAGATTCAAAATTGCGAGTCATTATTTTAAGTATATACTTTCTCTAATAATAATTTATTATTATTATTAACTGAAATAGCTAATATGACCTTAATTTGATATGGTTTATTTTACTATACTAGTATTTAGATGAATGAAAATTAAATTTGTTGGGGATATTAGACTTAGCTATGTAGTCCCTAAACAGGTTTTATTAACACTGTATCATATCCTTGTTCTTCCTTATATAACGTACCTGTAATAACGTTTTAAACAGTATCTTTGTCATAAAAATGAGCAGTTAAGGTTATTTTCTGATGCTGATTTCCATGATCATTCAAGTGCATTCTTTAAAAAGCTGAAACGTTTGAAGATCAAAGGTATAATCTAACCATTAACGTTATGGGATTCATATCCTACCAATAAAGCTTATCATCATCATTATCATTGTATAATTGGCACAGTTTGTTTTCATTTACAAATGTAAGAACAAAATCATTAACTTACAATGGATAAATAAACACTTTATAACTCAAGAAATCCACTCGTATCAGACCAGAAATAGATCAAAGCATGTTATTTCTCAATTTAGATTGTCTACATCTCGGAAATTACCAGTTTTCATTGGACTGAAGCTATGGAATGTTTGAAGTGTTGATATACAAAATATTTAAAACGTAAAATCCGTTTTAAAACAAGTTGAAATCTCGATTGGTAATGGGGGGTACTAATAAAATCTAGGATTAAATGTACATTACTTTATTATTTGTTCATTTTTCGTGTATACTATCAATTCTCTTTGTAATGTATTGGTATCTATCATGTCTACAATAAAGACTGTCTGTATTTGTTTTATATCTATAATAGATTACACACACACACACACACACACACTTAGTTCTTTTGTGTATTAATCATAATTTAAACATAACTTGTATATATGGATCTTTTATTTCATCTCTAATAAATGTGAGAGCCCAGTAAAGCCTAAATCAATAGCTCGATAGATAGTATTATAATTTATTATCTGTATTATTGTAACAACAATTGTAATATTGTAGTATTTAATTTATAAATAAAAATTTGACTTTAATGACGTCACAATGATTTAAATTGTCTAATTTTCATTTATTAATTCGATTATATATTTTAAATTAATTAATTAATACTTTTTATTCATGAATTATGTTATGTAACTGTTAATCGTAACTACTTACGAAGTGATATTTTACCCTCAGCTAATCTGAGAGCCCAGTAAAGCCTAAAGCTTAATTAAGGGCCAAATTAACTGAAATAATAATTAAATTTCACAATTATTTGTTTTGTTAAAATTATTGTAACGACAAAAATTGTAAAAATTTTTATTTAAAATTCAGATTTGTTGTTTAATGGTTATGGAACAACGTGCGTAACTGGTTATGGAACACGTGCGTAACGTCTTAACTGTTTACGTGAACAGACTGGGAGGGACAGAAATATTTCCTGTCCTCCTAAGAACAGAACAATGAAGGGGAAAGCTTAAAATAAACTACGCTTCAATAATTAATTAATTTTTTTTTTTTTTAAGATTATAACTTAAGTTGGTAATCCTGTTAGCGGGAGTTAATTAGTATGGTGGTATTCCTGTGGCCTGTTTTTTGCGTGTTTTCAAAGTATTTCGTTGTAGCTTAAATGTTGTTGATGTTTCAAGTTGACAACAGATGCCTATAACTCAACATCTGGCCATACATACGTGACCATCAACCTATGTTTACACTTCGATCTCTGGCCTAGTTTCCTGTTCTAGGATACCATACCTTGGTCGCTGACACCCCCACATTTTAGGGTAGTATAAATGTTTACATACGTACCAAGTTAGGTCGCTAGTTTAACCTAGATGTATAGGTTCCTCTCTTCCCGTATAATTAATTGTTGTTATCGTGCTGAAATGAGAAGAACTCGTTTCAAATGAAGAAAAATGATTCCATATTTGAAATGTTTCATTTGAGTATTCTCATTAATTAACGTATAAATAGAGCAGAAATAGTATGTTGCAAAGTTGGTGTATCTGTACATTATACTCAAAAAGCCGTTTGTCTGAACTAATTAAAGGAGGCGGTCGCTACGGTGTTTATCAAAATAGTAATATTTTTTACATTATAAAAGTAGTGACGTCTTGATCAAGTGAGAAATAATGGATCACCTGAAGATCAGGGCCCCCAGCCTTCTTTAGTTAGCCTTATAGCCTTATAAGGCTAACTAACGAAAATATCACGACTTAAACCTAACTAATCGTCAAGGGGGTACAGTTGGTCTAACGATTGATTAGGTTAAGTCGTGATATTTTCAGGTGATCCGAAATAACCATTTGTAAAATCACATTTTATATATATATTATATGTATGTGTGTGTGTGTGTGTGTGTGTGTAAAGAGTTCACATTTGCGATGGAGGATGTGGGGAAATAAGTTAATGCTAAGGCGATATCTGTCGCTTAAAGTGGTCAATATTTTCACCTCTGACATCATAATTTCTCATAAAATTTGCTTAAAAATTTCACACAATTTTGTTCTGTGTCGAGAAATGTCAATTTATATGATTTGACTCAATTACTAGAACTTAATCAGACTTTCTAGGCAAAATATAGGCCAAGGGAAAAGATTCTTAAGAATGGGCAAAAAAGAAAGAAAAAAAAAAAGAGCAACAGTTGTTTGAATGTTTAAAGTAAACGAAGATAAAAGATAACGATAAGTGCACGAAGAAACACACACGTGTTTTTAAAAAAATTTTAATGATCTTGCTGATAAAACGGTGCCACAACCAAAATAGCTTAAGTTTAGAATTCCTTCGTTTTGTTAAAGTGAATGTTGACTTCGCCATTATTGTTCCATTTTATTTTCGATAATCAAATCATAATCACTTCATTTATGAATGATGTAATGAAATAGGGCGTGGTAGCTATCACCTTTAACAAATAGCTTCCTGTGCTAGCAAGAAGAATTCATGAAAATTTTACCTTGTGTTCTTGCTCATTATGTTGATTACGTACTCATTCAAGGAAGGTGGAATAAACTGTCCTACACTAGCTTCCGTAGTAAAGATTTCATATAATGTGTGTGTGTGTGTGTGCAAGCCTTTTCTAAACTAAGGACAAGTCATTGAGTGTAGTCCATAATTGTATTCAAGGATCAATTGTTACGTTTTAGAATATCATAAATAAAAATGCTTACTTTCAAAATAAATCAAGGAAAAAAAAAAAAAAATGGTTAATAAAATAAAACCTCGCAAAAAGAGTGTCAACATTCCCTAATCAAATATTCCTTCTTTCAAGGATACTAATTTTAGCACACTCATTATTATAAAGGACATAAAACCTTTTAAGGGTTACTTTATTTTTCAAGAAGTGACTATGGTAGGCGTATATCGTCCATTTTTTTCTTTTAGAGATTGCCCTGGGTACACTGTAAAAATATATACATATATACTCGTACATGTCGTACGTTTTTCGCATAATTTATAATACCTTATCCTCATAGCATATATTTTTTTAGGCGATACTATTTCATATTTGAAAACCTGCGTAGAATCGTTTCACTATATTTTGGACGGTATTTCTGATATTAATATTTAATTATACTCATTTCCTTTATATTAAGTAATAGGTATTATTATTAGGTATGATATATTAACGTCATTCAAGGCTGCGCGCGCAGCCATCATCCGCGGTCGAGACAAGAAAAAAAATTATACTCGAAAATTTTCGTTTTACCGAGAATCGATCTGTTAGTACCTAAAAGACTCGTTCCACTTAAATTTTGTGGCGGAAACGTCAGTCATAAAGTCTTAAAGGTTAGAGAGAAATGTTGAGCATCTTTATCTCCAGTTTGTTCTTGAATCGAGGGTCATTTTAACAGGTTCAAGTAAATGCGTTTTCTGTGAAAAACTTACTAAAAATCCTTATTTTTTTATTTATTTATTTATAACTTCAGAGAATTAATTAATGAATATTCGGGGTTTTGGCAAACCAACGTACTCCGTTTAGTTGAAATTAATGTAACCGAAAGGATATAGCAATAAAAATGCCCGGTGTGTGTGTATATATATAATATATATATATATATGTGTGTGTGTGTGTGTGTGTGTGTGCACGCAGCCACATTAAAAATAACACCTATAGTAACAATTAAGCAACTTTCTTCATATTAAAACATTAAATGACAATAGGACGTATTTTCCCGTAGAAGCGAGGCGGCTAAGGGCCTAATCAAAGCCCATAATTAACCGCCAGCTCAGTCAATTATTCACTTTCCAAAATTGCATTCTGTATATTTATTCAGAAAAATTATTACTTAATGGACGTAATCTATTTGGGAAATTTTCCCTTCATGCAATCGTATTTTTGTTTACATTAATCACAAAAACTCATTTATACGTTTACTTTAGCTAGGCCTAGCACGCGAGAAAGTGTGTGGATCCAAGAATCTCTTCGCGCGCGCGCGCACACACGCGCACACACAAAAAATTGCGCAATATTTACTCACAAATGTTCTGAATTTAACATTAAAGTTATTTTACAGTCCAAGTCAGGGTATAAATACATTATTGTAAAGTTAAAATGAGTTATAATAAAATTCATCTTACCTGTTCTTTTTTGAAAGCCTTACACATTATATGGACACAAATATTTAATACTGTATGAGATCCAATTATTTTCTACGTTTCACAATAGATGAAAAATGATTCTAAACCATTTCAACAGGTTAGCCAACTACTTAGATTACTAATTCATGTACAGTTATTATCTTTAAAGTATATATGTGCTTTTATAAGGCTACAATTAATTATCTTATTAATTACTCATTCAATTCGCGTACAAAACATTAGATCACTAATAGTAATGTTGCTTATTGGAGTTTGCTGGGGGTAACTCCTACACAAAATATTAGTCGCTTTTATCCAGTCTAAATATTAATTTAGCTAATTTTTCTTTCTTAGATGTGGATCCAATTACATATTATTCATAAATTTCATTTGAAACTCATCTCATTTGTATAAAAAGTTATTAAAATTTATTTATTTACTTAATTCGTACGTTTGGCAGCGACGTTTACAAGGCGCTGTCAAGTAGGTTACCAAATGTCGCTATAAATACCCCATTTTTTTTTTTTTTCTTTTTTTTTCTCTATCAAACTAATATCTCGTTTGCTCTGTGTCTGGGCAAAGCAGGTGGATTAACATCATATGTTAAAAAAGTTGATTTTCTACTTTTATAACGATGAGCCAACTTTAATATTTCTTTTAAAAGAAGAACCCCACACACCTTTTGGTTCGGGGTTATTACCATTTCATCGTGTCAACAATGAATTATCGTACTTGGTTTGGGAACTTAATCAAATATTGTTACAAGGACCCTTATTTTTTTGTTCAACAATTTATAGGAGTAATTAATTTCACGTTCCAATTTCATTAAATAAAAATTATTACAGATTTATGTTAGTTAGAAAAACAAAAAATGTTTCTGCAATAAAGATTTATCAAAGCAAGGACAGTATTTTAAAGATTTTATGAAGAAGTTTAAGTACAGTTGTAGCCGATACAAATATTAGTTGGATGATAAATTCATGTTAAACATACAAAGCGTCTTTCCTGAAGATTTTTAATAAAATTCGTGATGTAAAAAAATTCTCTCTCTCTCTCTATTTATATATATATATAATTATATATATATATATATATATATATATAATATAGATGAATAAAACCACGAAGGGAAAAGAAACACAAAGGGGTGCTCACTTTCGTGAAATAATTTTTCATATATATATATATATATAAATAAAATGTTTCACACAGACCGTGCATGAAAGGGGTAACTATTGTATTTTGAGAGTGACCCGTTTCCCACGTCGGGCTAACATCATGAAAAGGAAAAAAACTAGTGTTTGTCATTTATGATTTATCATTACTTATTCGGACTATAGTGGATTTAATTTTCCCAGAAGAGTTCTTGTTCCATGCACGGTCTGTGCATAGAACAATTCTGAGTTCTATCCTATGTATGTATGTATGTATTGCTCAGCCTGTCAAAAAATTGAAAATAGCCAACTCGAGAATAATACGAATGTACTCGGGAATGTTCCATCTTTCCATTCGTAGAATATACAAGGCTAGGGATAAATGTATGTACAGTATTAGCCGAGAAAGAAGGGACATAAAAAGGAGACGAGGAATGCGTAAAAATAATTTCATCCCTAGCAGATGAGTTTATGTTTATGTTAACGAAAGAGTCAACAGCAGAAAATACCAAGAAAAACAACTTGGACTTTCTATTTGCAAATATTGGCAGCTTAGTTGGGGATGTAAAAGTTACCCCAACATTTACAGTATATTGGACCTTAACATTACTGAAATAACCCACATAACTGCTAACTCAAATAAACAAAAGTTTTACGAATTGAGTAAACCGAGTTTGAACTCCAAGAACTCGCGTCTACTGACAACACAAAATCACTCGTGAGAACTATAGAGTATAGACAGTGAAACTAGTTTGGGAGATATGAAAACTTGAAATTCGGTACTCGTTGAAAGAAAAAACTACAGAAGTTCCAGAAAACAGTCGCCGAAAAACCAGACGAACGGAAAAAGAAACCAACTAGAGGAAGATGAACATAGTTTGGCAACAGAAATATAATATAGTCGTGAAACCGAACCAGTGAGAGAGAGCACTATCGACGCACGTGAAAACAATGCCAGCAACGATGTTAATACACGCAGATTTTGCCAAGGCCTTTGATAAATCTAATCATGGATAATCACGTTTGAAATCAAATGTACTGTATATGCTTAACGGAAAAACTTTGAAAATACAGGGCGTCCCAAAAAAATGTATACACACTTTAACAGCTGATAGCTCAATTGATGTTTCTTTCTTTCCAAGTTAAACCCATTAGAATTAATAATGGCAGTCAGACTAAGCTTTGAACAAAGGAAATTCATTCTAAAATGCTACTGGAAGTGTGAAAACGCAGTTGAAGTGCAAAGACAGTTTAGGAGGGAGTTTCAAACAGATCCACCAACGCGACTTACCATCACTCGAATTAGAGATAAGTTTGAAGCCGATGGAACTGTTCAGAATGTCCACAAGAAGCGTTCCGGAAGACCACGGACATCGACAAGCCCACAAAGCAGAAAGAGTACTGGAAACGTATCACCAAAGTCCAAAAAATCTGTGCGGCAAGCGAGTCGTGAGGTAGGAATTTCAGAATCGTCTGTCCAACGCATTTTGAAGCGCTGTCAATGGAAAAGTTACATTCCAAGATTAGTCCATGCTATTAATGAAGATGATCCGGACCGAAGAGTGGAGTATTGCGAGTGGTACTTGGCACGATGTGGATGTGGATTGGACGAAGGGGTTTCGTAGAATACCCTTCGCGTTCACCAGACCTCACACCACTAGACTTTTTATGGGGATACTTAAAAGACAAAGTCTACGCTATAAAACCTGCAACAGTCGCTGAATTGAGAGCAGCCATTGAACGAGAATGCACACAAATACCAAACGAAATGTTTCGTGATGTTTGCGATTCCATTGCTTCACGTTATCAGCAGTGCCTGGACCAGAACGGACGTCAGTTTGAAAACAGGCGTTGACAAAACAATTAAATAATGTCTGTAGATTCTATTACATTTTGAAAATGAAATGTATTTTAATAAACACTGCCTTTATAATTATTTAAAGTGTGTATACATTTTTTTGGGACGCCCTGTAGATATATATATTTTGCTTACAGAACGAAAGCAAATTATGACTCGATATATGAGACCCTCCAAGGAAGAAGTAGCTAAACGACAAAAGTAAAAAAAAAAAAAAAATCCAGAAAATGCAATTAAATGTTTGAAAGTGCCATAACTTTTGAACTTTTCATCGAAAAATCTTCAATTGTTCAAAAGTTATTCAATTTTCAAATTTATACAACTTTAACTGCGTTTTCCCGCAATTTTTACTTTTGTCGCAAACCACTTCTTCCTAGGAGGGCCTCGTATATCACCAGAATCCGAGGTGCCACAAGCAATAACACTCGAGCCATTCCTATACTTAAAATAATGCTAACATATACAGTATATATATACACACAAAAATTAATATTTCCTATGTTTCTGGACTTTATGGCCACCCAGTAGATAACCTGACCAGTAACGATAGTGCAGTAACACCTTTTGTGGACGATTCATAAAAATGCCATGATGTAAAATCCCAGCGAAAAGACAGACAAAATATACGGATGGTCAGAAAACAACAATATGAAATGTAACACTGTAAAATCCAAACTTTTGGGGTACGAAAAAAAAGTGAGACCATAAAAGTTTAAATTATTTCACCCCGAAATGACAGAATGTTCAAAGAGACTAGATGAACAAGACGGAAATAGAAATAATAACGAGACAGGACGAAAAGTAACTATTTCTTTGATGAAACATTGATAAGACCAAAACTGGAAGATGTAATTGGTCAGTAGGGCGGCTCGTTTTTACACTTTTTTCGATATTTGATTGGGGGTAGTGCGGAAAAGTTGCGATTTGGAGAGAAAATAAAGTGTGTAAAATTTTTTTGATCTACGTCAATACCTTCCGGTGGCGGCGAGTCCTTAAAAATCGAAAAATAGGCCTAACGGGGTAGATTGGAAAATGGTTTTAAAGACTTACAAAATAAACAATAAAAATTTCAGCACAATCTGTTAATAACTTCCGGTGGTGTCTTAACCGTTAAAATATCCAAAATATTGATTTAAAGCAACTTTTAACAAGATGTTATACAAATGTTAATTCCGGTATATTTCTGTGCAAACAACCCTGAGAACACTATTATAGGCTTGAATAAATTAATAGCAGTCATTGAACAATGAACATTATATAAAAATTATATAAAATTATATAAAATTTTTGTTTTTAGGCCTATTTTCGATTTTAAGGACTCGCCGCCACCGGAAGGTATTGACGTAGATCAAAAAAATTTTACACACTTTATTTTCTCTCCAAATCGCAACTTTTCCGCACTACCCCCAATCAAATATCGAAAAAAGTGTAAAAACGAGCCGCCCTATTGGTCAGTTAGAAGAAATACAAACGAACTTTAGCTTCATCGAAAATATGTAGGTTAAAACATTTAACCCTTTAAGCGCGGTCGTCGCTGAATTGCAACCACAAACACACCTTAATTAAGCATGTCAAAATGGAGGAAATCGGAAAAGATATTCAGCGCGTATAGGGTTAAGTTATCGGAAAGGTAATGTGAACTAGAGCTGAATGCTTTGGACAGACAGACAGACACAGACAGACAGACAGACAATACAAAATAACTTGAACCCTGCACGAAAATAGATTTACAGTTATTTATACAATTGCCAAATGCAATAATAAATGTTACTGATGTCAAAGTGGTGGTCTTCAAAAGGAAATTATGCACGTGTCTCGTTCACGACAATCACCAGCGAGCCAGATGTGTTTGGCTTTGTGAGGAATAGCTTAAGAAAGCAATTCTCTTCTCCACCAACTCGACTTTAGAGATGGAGCTTCGAGCCCAACCTTCATATGATGTGGGATCGTAGATCGAAATTACTGTAAAGTTATAGGATTATATGCATGGATATATATATATATACCTTGGTTGAATGGTTTGTTCTTAGGGAAGCGTAGCTTAGCGAGGAATAGGAGGACGAAAAGATGGTACATGTTTATTAACAGACGTTTCGGAAAAATTCAATTTCCATCATCAGTGCTAAAAATTTTAAAAACAAGTAAAAATAAATAAGTATATAATAAATAGAAACGAACAACAAATTAAAATGGCGCAACAATTAGCGAGAATCAAAAGCAAGTTACAATGTGTACTAAATTAAAAGATTAAAAGTTAAATGATATAAGGTATAAAAGTATGGATAATAATTTGTTGTTCGTTTCTATTTATTAGACTTATTTATTTTTACTTTTTAAAATTTTTAGCACTGATGATGGAAATTGAATTTTTCCGAAACGTCTGTTAATAAACATGTACCATCTTTTCGTCCTCCTATTCCTCGCTATATATATATATATATAATATTATACAGGGGCGGACTGAGCAAACTGGCATGGACCGAGAGCCCAGGCCCGCAGTCATTATAAAAGCGAGTGTGTTCTCAATTGGGTCGTGTCTAATCAAACTGTAATATGAAAGAAATCGGATTTCAAGGGGCTCAGGACCTCTTTATGCCCGAGGGCCCAGGTTGCTGTCAGTCCGCCTCTCTCTCTCCCTCTCTCCTCCCTCTCTCCCTCTCTCTCTCTCTCTCTCTCTCTCTCTCTCTCTCTCTCTCAGCAGATAGCTGGTGAGGGAAGCTATATTTATGGGACCTCTTTGCGAGTGACCCGTTGCCCACGTCGGGCTAGCATCATGAAAAAGAAAAACTATGGTATTTGTCATTTACCATTACTTATTCGGACTATAGTGGATTTAATTATCCCAGAAGAGTTCCTTGTTCCATGCACTGTCTGTGTGTATCATAAAAAACTCAGGGGACCATTCTGAGTTCATTCCCACATATATATGTGTGTGTGTGTGTGTGTGTGTGTGTGTGTGTGGATTTTCAACAAATGTTTAGGATCAACCTGTGTTCGCCCCCTTTTTAGCACTTGCCTCATTTGTAGAAATTTTCTGGTACCCATTCATCTACCAACAAAAGGAAGGCTGAATAGCTGCGCGTGAGCTGCTTGCCACCTGCCCGCGATAGGAATCGAGTCCGGCCCAATGATTTCGTTGTCGACGATATATATATATATATATTATATATACTGTATATCGTTATAATGTCATTTCGTTAAGTTTTTGTAAATTTTTTTTGCTTCGTTCGAACAGGCCGTGATTTTTCCTGAAAGGACCAACCAACCAAAGTAGCATTCATATTTCGTGCGTTTTAATTGAGGCTCCGTCCATTATTTAATACTTTTCTTTCGTGGTAAATAATATCACTGTTATTAAAAATGACTTTCTAATGCTAAAATGAACGAGAAAAGTAATAACCAATCTTAGAATAGTTAATACATATGGTGGTAATAATAATAATAATAATAATAATAATGCGTTTTAGAGGCTTCTCTAAAATTTTAAATAATATTAATGCGTAGCTTTAAGCTTTGCGATGTGCAAGGTTACAGGCAAACGAGGCTTTTCAACCGATCACCGAATATTTGACTTTTTACTCTAGGCCAGACCCATCGATTTGCGGTTCCCATCTCGAAATTGGATCCCGGAAAAGGGGGATTAATACCAGTGAAAATTTTTTACACTTTGGGGTTCAAAAGAGAGAGGCACACATAACCATGAATGTATGAAATAAATTAATATATTTTTAAAGAAAAGGTCACCTTTTTTTTTTCTTCAGAAAAAAATTAAAACTACGATATTTTAAATTTATTTCCACTACTTCACATTGACGTCATTGGCGAGAGTCGAACAGACGAACGAATTTATTCCTTTCATTTTCTGAGGGACTAAAATATTAAAATTCTGTTTCATAAATACAACTAAAATAATTACAAAAGAACTTATTAATATTTGTCTAAAGTAAGTGTGTGTGTGTGTGTGTGTGTGTGTGTGTGTGTGTGTGTGTGTGTGAAGCGCCTGATCAGTTTTATTCATATTTGCTCTAATATTTTCAAGGTTTGTTTAAAAATATTGTTTAGAAAAAAAAGATAATTAATTTTATTTATCAATCAGTTTTCGAGCCTTGAATTAATTATTGTTAATCAATTTATTTCAAAATGTAATTAAAATTTAATGAATAAAAAGCATTTTCGTCTAAACCTTAGAACAACGTAGGCTAGCTAGAAGATAGATTCAATTTGTGTCAGTCAGATAAAATAGATAGACCATATGTTTTTATTCTCAAATATTCGTTTTTTTCTTTTAGAAATGACTGGTAGAAATAATCGTAACTACTACTGATATATATATATATAATATATATATATATATATATATATAGTAAAAGTTCCATGCGTCGGTCTCTCTTCACACGGAGGTCAGACTGGTGGCCCCACCTGTAGACCTGGCCTGATGGAGGAGCGAGTTGCCTTCTTGAGATCTCCATCGCACGTAGCCCGGCGCACCCGGCTCATCTGATACCTTCCTGAGCCAGGCATCTACACCTTTTCACTCAAATTAAAACAACTGAATTTCAAATTAAAACAACTGAAACAACTGAATTTCAAATTAAAACAACTGAAGTTTAAATTAAAGCAAGTGAAATACAATTTAAAATATATGAAAGTCAATTTAAAACAGAGATTGTGTAAAATCTGAATGTGCATCGAAAGCTTTTATTTTATAGCTGGTGGGAGTACTTGGCATCTGAAACACGTTGGCAACATTCACAAGTCCCTAGCAACCGTTGCTATCCATGACTCGACTCTCTCAGTTACCAAGGACGTCCTCTCTGACCCGGCCAGCTCTCACTCGCTCTCACAGCTGTGTATTTCAAGGTTATTAAAAGAACTGAGTTACGCTTTACTGTGATGATTTGGATTATTTTTACAATATAAATTTCTACAGGGTGATCCAAAAGTGTCTCCACAGTTATTTCACGTCCATGATTGAATAATGGGAGCTAGGCTATTAGGCCTTTTGTTTAGGCTACAGCTATCAAAGCGTAGGCTATTAGGCTGTTTCTTACTGCGGAGAGACTTTTGGATCACCCTGTAGAAATTTATATTGTAAAAATAATCCAAATCATCACAGTAAAGCGTAACTCAGTTCTTTTAATAACCTTGAAATACACAGCTGTGAGAGCGAGTGAGAGCTGGCCGGGTCAGAGAGGACGTCCTTGGTAACTGAGAGAGTCGAGTCATGGATAGCAACGGTTGCTAGGGACTTGTGAATGTTGCCAACGTGTTTCAGATGCCAAGTACTCCCACCAGCTAGAAAATAAAAGCTTTCGATGCACATTCAGATTTTACACAATCTCTGTTTTAAATTGACTTTCATATATTTTAAATTGTATTTCACTTGCTTTAATTTAAACTTCAGTTGTTTTAATTTGAAATTCAGTTGTTTTAATTTGAAATTCATTTCTTTTAATTTGAGATTCATTTCTTTTAATTTGAAATTCATTTATTTTAATTTGAAATTCAGTTGTTTTAATTTGAGAGTGAAAAGGTGTAGTCTTTTGAAGATTTCAACCTTGATACGTGATGTTCCTGAGGTCTTTCGGAAGCTGGTTAAAAAGTCTTGGCCCCCTGACAACCAAACCATTTTCCTTTAGTGTTGAAAGTGTTCCTTGTGGGCCTTTAGTTTGGTAACACTACACATTCTACCTTTTCTATTTTCCAGTGTTTGAATGGTTATTGGGTTCAGTTTAAGGTTTGATACCAGTATTTCGCTCATTTCCATATGTAAATTATGGTTCATCTCTTTCCAGCGAATATAGGTTTATGTAGTCTTTCCCAGCACAGTAGTTGCTAGTTGAATTATTTGCAGCCATCAATCATGGCTGTGAAATTTCTTTGGATTTCTTCTAATTTATTAGTTTCTTGTGCGATCAGTGTTTTCAGCAGGGGAATCATTATATTGTCATCCCTTCTTTTGAAGGTTCTTAGTAGCTGTCCCGTAACTCTCTCTCGTTTATTTCTGTCTTTGTGTTTCAAATTTTGTATCATTGATCATTATTACCATCAAATGTTTTGCTTTCGTGCTTCTCTGAATTTCCTGTCTATTCGGGGCATAGTATGCTGTCTTTAAGTTCTTCATTTCTTTCGTATCTCAAGAGCTGAAATTTCTCGATTTTAAAATTCATGTTACTGTCTTCTGATCATTTGTATACAGAGCTGGGCAGTATTTAAATACGTATTTAAATACATTTGTGTATTTAGAACTGTATTTATAAATACATTGTTTTTCATGTATTTAAATATAGTATTTAAATACTTTAATGAGTATTTAAATACAATGTATTTAAATACTCAAAATATAAAAATGTAAATACTTTTACTGGTTTAATACACGTTCTGTACTAGCACAGTACGACGCGTCGACAGTGTAGTACAGCATGGTTCATGTTTCAACGTGTAAGTTCAATCAGTTGTGTGCCACTCTTAGTCGAAAGCTGTTGATTTCTTTATCGTGTGCGTGTCATGGCTTCAACAAGCAAATCCGGTGAATCAAACAGTGATATATCTGCAGATAACAATTTAGTGCACCCTCTGTTTGATGGAAAATACTTTAAAATTAAATCTAAAGACGGTAATAAGGTAAAGTGCACCTGCTTGCTGTGTAAACACGAAGTCTCTGCTGCAAGCAATGCTACAACGAATCTGTACACTCATCTGAAGGTAAGTGTTTTTTTAGACATCAAAAAATATCTTGAAATTGACCGAATAATCGTACAAAACGGCTCTGCCTTAAGTGGGCCTGTGTAACTAACTCGTTGCAATCAATCCAATTTGCGATGGAAAATTCATTGATGAAAAAGCTTTTAAAATCGTCTGATCTATCGAGTGGTGTATTTATTTCGAAATTCACCGTGTCCCCTAAAGTAGAAATTTATCAAAACATGAATTAGTGAATGCATATGTTAAAATTTGTATGTATTTAAAATGTATTTACAAATGTATTTAAATACAATTGATGTATTTAGTATCTAAATACATTCGTAAAATGTATTTAGTATTTAGTATTTAAATACATTTCTCCCATGTATTTAGTATTTAAATACATTCAATGTATTTATTGCCCAGCTCTGTTTGTATATTTTGTTTGTGTCCCCTCTGTAAGGCTTCCACCTCTGCATTGCTGATTTTTCTGCTGATCTTTGTATCGTCACCAAAGGATGTTACTATACTACTGTTGTCTATTTCATTGTCTGTCATCATGAACAGGAGTGGGGCTAATACTGTTCGTTCCTTGTGGAACTGAGTTGCGTACTTCCGATTCTGATGATGATATGCCTTGGGTGTTTGCCACTTGCTGATGTTTTCTAAGGAATTTGTAGAGCCATTTACCCACTTTGCCTGTTATCCCCATGTGTTTCATTCTATGTGCTATTATGCCATGATCATACATCGAATGCTTTAGCAAATTCCATGTATATGACAGCGTTATCATTGCTCTCAAGTGCGTCTATGACATTATTATTATTATAGTGCTTTACTATTTGTGATAGGCACGATCTTCCTGACCGGAAACCGTAGTGGTTCTCATTGAATCTTTCCTGTCTATCCAAAAACTCGTATATTTTCTCCCTGACTATTCTTTCAAATATTTTGGTGAAACGTGATGTCAGTGACACCGGTTTATAGTTCTTTGTTTGAGACCTATCCCCTCTCTTTATATACAGGGACAATGTTGGCTCCTTTTAGTATGCTCGGTATTTTCCCAGTGTCCAGGGATCTTCTCCATATCCAATAAAGGGGTGTAGCTATTTCATTCTTAGTTTTTAATCAACAAAGCATTCCATTTGTCCGAACCCACAGCTGAATGTGATTTGATTTGCCCTATAACTCTCGCTATATCTTCTGGGATAAATTAAAAATCGGTTAATGGTAATTAATTATAATTTATTACAAATCTCTTGTAATGATAATGAAAGAAGTTTCGAGGCAATAATGGTAATGGTAATGGTAATGAAAGGTCTGTAATAAATCATTACATATCATTACATTTTAATTCGTCAGCCAGACTCTGTACTGAGCGGACGCATTTCCTGAGCTCTCTGATATTGCTGCTACTTTTGGATATTGCCAATAACTTTACTTTTGGAAAGTTCTGAATTTTATATAATTGCGTTTATATTCACATTGTTGTAGTTAAGTAACTGAATATTAGTGTTTTTTAGCGACTTAGAAGTTTTCATAGCGTGCCGGCTTAATTTAACTTAAACTTGTGACGGTTATAAACTAATCTAACTTGCGCGATGCCGTCGCAGAAAGCGTCGTGTGTTAGGTGTGGGGTGAATCGGTGGTATACGGATTTTAAAGATTATAACGGCGGTCCTATGACGATTACCGAGAGATTGGTTTGTTTCTTTTGCGATTTAAGGGAGGAAATAGTTGACATAAAACGCAGTGTACGTGAGGTAACGGAAAGACTTGCAACGCTTGATGAGGACAGAGGTAGGGCTACAGTTGACGAAAGACGAACCAATGCTAACGTTGAAGACTTTAGTAATTTGAAGGGTGAGGTGCGTAACCTAGTTTCTAGTTTAGGTAGCTTATCGGGAAGGTTGGATAGAGTTGAGGAATGGTTTAAGGTTGGTCCGAGATCAGTAGATGGGGATGGAGTTAGAGAGGTTAAGGGTGGAGCTAGGCCACGTACGTTAGGTGATAGGAATCCCCCCCTATCGAGGTTTCGAACCCTTTCGCCCACTTGGATAGGGACGTGAACGAGGGGGAAACTATTTTAATTGGGGACACTTTAGTGCGTCATATGGACATAGAGTTCGTTGAACGGCATCCAACCAAGAGGAGGGGGGTCTGTCTACCAGGGGCCAGGGTTGACAGAGTTAGAGACGAAGTGGATAGGGTTGATGTTGCCTCCCGTCACTCGATGTTGGTGACGATGGTATGGGGCAACAATTCGTATAGGCCCGATACGAGTGTGCCTGACTTTTTGGAGAGATATTAGGGGGTTAATTAGGTCCCTGAAGGCGAGGTCAGATAGGTCTTTAGTTCTAGGTATTACCTCTAGGCACGGTTTGGGTCTTTGGATTGCGTCTAAAACAATATTTTTGAATACTAAATTAGAAGAGATTTGTGCTGAGGAAAATGTATCCTTCGTAAAGCTGAGGTCAGAATTCAGTGATCCTAGCCTTTTTATAAAAGATGGGGTGCATTTTAATGAAATAGGTAATGCTAGGCTAGGTAGGTTAATTGACGAAAACGTTCGAAAGCTGCATAGGTCGAAGCCTTCTTTAAACGTTGTGGGTCCGGGAAACGCGGGTCCGACGTGAAAAATAGTTTGAAACGCCGACCCGTGGTAAAAAATAATTTAAACGTCTTTTATTGTAACGCGCGTAGTATTAGCAATAAATTAAACAAATTTAAGGCGATAATTTATTCCGGCAACTACGATATAGTTGCTATCACTAAAACGTGGTTAAATACCGTGACTCGGGACTTGTTGGGGGAAACTTGATATACCGGGTTTTAAACTCTCTACTAATGATAGGTTACATAGGATTGGTGGCGGCGTTTTGCGTACATTCGTAATTCCCTTAGGGCTATCGAGGTTAAGATAGATTTTCCGGCAGCAATTAATGCTATATGCGTTGAAGTTAGGGCGCGTAGTATGTTTTAATTTTGTTGTTGTTTATAGACCTCCCGTTCAACCTCTTGATACCGATACTAGATTTTACTCACTTCTTGGTAACTTTATTGATAATCGGAATAGTATAATTGTCGGAGACTTTAACTGCCCTAATGTTAATTACGAGACTTTTACTGGTAATGAGGAGGGTTTGAGACTGGTTGAGTTCATGGAAGATAATTTTTTACGACAGATGGTTACCGAACCAACGCGCGGTGACAATATTTTAGATTTGGTGATGACGAACGGCGAAAATATAGTCGAAGGTTTAGAAGTAGGCGAGAGTTTAGGATGTAGTGATCATCAAATTCTTAGGTTTAAGCTATTGATAGAAAACACGGTACTTTTGCATTATCCTCCCAACACTAATTTTTTTTTATAATGGAAGGAAAATAAAGTACCAAAACCAAACCAACATTATATAACAAAATTAGTGTTGGGAGGATAATGCAAAAGAACCGAAAACACTAAGGATAGTAACGTAATAGGAGTCCCTGATTTTCGTAGGGCCAATTTTGATAGTTTTGCGGATAGGATGAGAGTAATGGACTGGGATAACTTATTTATGGTTAATGACACAAATTTGCATTGGGAGGCGTTTAAAGAAAGTTTTATGAATATCGAAAGGAGTTTATTCTTCGTAGGCCCAAGCGCGCTAGAAATCATGGTAGGCCCAAGTGGTGGACTAGGGAAATAAGCGAGTTCATAAACGAGCGTAACAGAGCGTATAGGACTTAATAAGCGCAATGGCACGGCAGCTAACTTTAATAGATATATCGAGCTTAGACGTCAGGTTAAAAGATCAGTTAGGAATGCTAAGTGTAATTCAGAGATACTTACAGCTACGGATAGTAAACATAATCCAAAAAAGTTTTTGAATACGTCAATAATTGTAGGCCGATAAAAGATAACATTGGCCCTCTAGTGGACGTTTAATGGCGCTTTGGCTTCCGACGCTCAGGCGATGGCGGGTATTTTCAATAACTTTTTTGCGACAGTTTTTACCGACGGTAGAAGACGTAAATAATGTTCCCGACGTGGACGATATCGTTCCATTTAGTAGCGAGACTATTTTGGATGAAATAACTGTTTACGAGGGTGAGATTGCGCATTATATCGATAGGCTAAAAGTTAGCAAGGCTCCAGGCCCTGACGCGTTTTATCCCAAACATTTGAAAGACATTATCGTAGGCCCCTTAACGAAGATTTTTAACCAGTCACTCGAAACGGGGATTATTCCGGATGACTTCAAATTAGCTAACGTCACGTCACGCTAGCAATTATAGGCCCATTAGCTTAACGTCAATTGTTGGTAAACTTTTGGAATCTGTAGTTAGGGATCGTATCATCGAACACTTAGAAAGTCGCGATTTGATTAATAGTAGTCAGCATGGGTTTCGACTCCATAGATCTTGTTTAACTAATTTGTTAGAATTTTATAACGAAATAGTGCGCGAATACGATAGGCATAGAGCGGCTGACGTTATTTATTTAGATTTTAAAAAAGCTTCGATACAGATCCGCATAGAAGATTAATTGCGAAGGTTAAAGCGCACGGTATACGCGGTCAGGTAGCTAACTGGTTGGAGGAATGGCTTCGTGCTAGAAGACAGAGCGTCGTTGTTAATGGTAGTGAATCGGGGTGGTTGGATGTAGGTAGCGGTGTCCCACAGGGTTCGGTGTTAGGCCCATTGCTATTCGTAATTTACATTAACGACATAGATGTAGGTTTGACTAGTAACGTGTCAAAATTCGCGGACGATACTAAAATAGGCGGTAAGGTTGTTAACGAGGACGATAGAAATAGGCTCCAAGACGATGTAAATAGGATTATGGAGTGGACGGATAAGTGGCAGATGCAATTTAACGTAGACAAATGTAAAGTTTTGCATACAAGTTCTCATAACAATAATTACACGTACACGATGGATGATAGAGAGCTAGCAATCGTTGACGAAGACGTAGATTTAGGCGTACGCGTATCTAAGGATTTAAAAGTTAGGAACCAGTGCCTGGAGTCTTGCGTTAAAGCTAGGGTTGCCAACTCCATGAAGTTTGAAAAAAAAAAAGGACAAGAACATCAATTCCAATATACTGTCTACAAGGTTAGGGAAAGAAGTAAAATTTTATTTATAATTTATTACAATTTATACTGCATGCTTTTTTATTGCATATTTTCTTAAAGTAAATATTTTTATTGATATACAGATATTGACCCATTGAGTCATGCATTGACAAAATTTATGGTAACAATATTTATTTTTAAATTTATACTTTTCCGCTACCATGACTCCAGATTCCTGGGATCTTTGGAGCATTGCTCCAGTAAATTTGACCATGAGAAAAAGTAAATTTGGGTTTGGGTTTTGTTCATCCGCTAGACGTTATGCAATTTTTTTGCGTATACGTTCTTGTACAAACCAATTTTTTTAAATTACAAATTTAGTTATTTTAAGTTTAGTTGGTAATTCCATATTTAACAATTATTTTTATTTTTTGTTAAGCTTCAATGTTTTGATAATTAAAATTTTATTAAAACGTATATTTTTTAATATAAAATTATCAGGATTGGACTATGTTCCATTGATCTCGGCCAGGTTTGATAAATTGGCCAGATAATTACTTGTGCGGTTTTAAGTAATCCACCATGACTCTAGAATTGAAAAGTTTAGTTAAGTTTAAACTTACTTTTACTTACTTTAACTTACCTACTTTTACTTACTCTTCCTTACCTACTTTTACTTACTCTTCCTTACTTTTACTAAGTTTAAAGCACTTACTTTTACTTACTTTTACTCACTTTTACCATACTATATTTACTAACTTTTACTTATTTTGTATTTTTTCAGGTAGTCAATAATCAATAATGGATCCTAATATTGATGAAGTTGGAGAGAAAAGTGAGGGTGTTAAAAGGGGTTACTTTTGTGGTCAATGCAAGAACAAATATTCAAAGAAGTAAAACTGGGAGGAACATTTTAATTCCAAAAAAAATATTTGTTACAATACAAGAGGTCCCAGAGTTTGGGCCCACAGCTTAGATATTGCAGTAAAGAAATACCAGGATGAAGTGCAGCAAAGAGATACGGCAAAGCAGTCATTTAGTTTGTTCACAAAATGTGCTAGTGCTAGACCTCAGAAAAATGAACCAACTTCATCAACTGCTAATCTAGAAAATGAAACTTTTTCACTAGATGTTTCACAGACTGAAAAAAGTGCTTCTCCTCCACCTAAGAAACAAAAGGTAAGTGAGGAATCTGCGCATCAGACTAACAAAACTGCTTTAGAGGAATTTGAAAATTCCCAAATCCAGAAGACATTGAATGCAATTTTGCGCCTAACAAAAGAAAAGAAACTCACCAAGCTGTTGTGGTTAATAAAGAGAAGAGTCAAAATATGCCTTCAAGTTCAAGTGTTGCATCCAAATCTAATAAAGCAAAAAGCAACAAATTTGACATTTCCATAGCCCATTTAAGCAAGTGTAAATCAATACAAGAAATCCTGAACAATGATTTGATCAAATCTACATTCAAATTGGTGGAAAAGAAGGATCTAGGGCATGTTGATGATTCATTTTCAGTACCAAGTGATATAATGGAAAACATTGCAAATAGTGACACTAATATGCCTGATGTAGATATAGCTGTTGAGGATGAAGATGATGATAATCAAGAGATATTGATGATGCTTCTGATGATAAAATGTTTACATTATATTGCATAGCTTGCACAGACCCCAAAGCATGTGCTTCAGACAAACATTCTAACATAAAAGGTTACTTCAATGTTAGATTTAACCTATGTATGCAAACAAGGAGAAAATCAAGAGAGATGGTTTAGAAATCTGAAAACCCACCTGAAGAGACATTTAATTAAACTTCAGCATCATCAAAGAGCTGCTGTTTATGAAGTGATGAAAACATCTTCTCGGAACACTACTAAACGCATAGAAGACTTATGTGGCAACATCTTATACTACATAATGAAAACAAACACTGCATGGGCTCTATATCCAGTACTTCTAGCTGTATTACATAGGTCAGGTTGTGAGGTTGGAAATTTGAATCATAGCACACATGCGTGCGAGACAATTTGTGAGCTATTAGATAATCAACTTAAAGAACAAACTGTAAAGTGGTTCTTAGAACAAACTTCAGTAACAATAACAGCTGACATTGGAACAATTTTGGGATTAAGCATGCTAGTTGTATTAGTTATGAGTGAAGAAGATAAGACTGTAAAACTTGCTTGGATAAATTTAGTACGCAGCAAATCAGAAGTTTATTTGGCCAATGAAATTTTTGATGTGTTGAAGTCTTCTAATCACTTGAAACTATCTGAAGAAGCAATTAAATCCAAGGTATCTGGAATGGTTGGAGATGGGGCTTTTTGTAAGGACAACGAGCCATTTAAAAACGAAATGAAAAAGTTGTTTGGAGAAAATTTCAAATTTCGATGGGACTTAATGCATCTTGTGAACAGAGCCCACGTTGATGCATTGAAGAAAATTTGTAAACTAAGTGAGCTTTTAGACTTTATTCAGAATCACTCTTCAAATCTGAGATCAGGCCTTGACTATACCAATATGGTTCTTGACAATATCATTGGTTTTAAGAGACCAAAACTCAAATCTGATACTCGCATGGTTTTACGAATTTGATCAATTTGACAGATTTGTGGAAAATTGTGTTTTTTGATCATCCACAAGAGAAAGAAATTAGTGCCAAGTTCTATGTATTGATTTCCTATGTAACAAAGATTATGTTGCAAGTAGCTCAAAAAACCACAGTTAGTGCAGAATTTGTAGAAAATATATTTTATAAAGAAGGAGGGAAAACTGTTATGTTAAGAGTGATGGAAACAATTTCCAAATTAGCTAATGGAGGAAATGCAAATGATGTAGTTTCTGAATTTAAGCACGATACCACAGGGCAGCAAAAGGAACTAACAGCTGAGGATTACATCCTAAATGAAGTTTACAAATACATCAAGAAACGTTCTGATTACTACCAGGTTGCTGAAGTTGCTAGACCATCCAGAACCAGATCTAAAAGTAGTTTTACAAAAGACTCAGTGATAAATTGGCTGACAGAATATATAGAACAGCTGTGGAAAGGAATCACAGAGAGATTAAAGCATTTTGATAAAGATGGATCAACTGCCTGGAGTGAAGCACCAGCTGAAGGGACATTCTCCATTCTTGGTTACATTGTTGAACACAAAGGATCCATTAAGCCATCTCATTTGACTAAGCTGTGCAGAATTGTGAAGGAGGGTCCAGCTCCAGGCACTAGATCTGCTGTAATGATCACACAGAAAGCCATTGATCAGTGGCCAAGCATACATGGCGGTAAATTCACAACAAATGCCTACATGCAAGGTCTAACATCGTCCACTGTTGCTGCTGCAATGAATGAATAAATAAACTTAAGGTGAGTTATAAACTGTACATTATTGTATTATGTTTAGCTAAAACAATTTGTAATTGGTATGTCGTCAATTCAAGAGTTTACTATCATTAACCTATCTAGTGGTGTAAGGGGAAAAAAAGTAAATTCAGAGCTGTGCTCCAGTAAATTTTTTCAAATGTGGAGTCATGTCCGCTACACGGAACGTTAACATTTAAGTGAAGAAATGAATTTATAAAATGTTACTCGACTTAAGACTATAATTATTTCCTTTTAAACAAAAGTTTTGTTATAAAACTGTTGTTTGGAACAAGATTGTTATCAGAAAAGGACAAATGGCGTCCTTTCCGAACTCAAGAAAGGACAAGGACAAAAATATACAAAAAAGGACGGTTGGCAACCCTAGCTAAAGCTAATAGGATGTTAGGCTTCATAGCGCGTAATTTCGAATTTAAATCGAAGAATATTATATTGCCCCTCTACAAGTCCCTAGTCAGGCCTCATTTAGAATATGCCGTTCAGTTTTAGTGCCCGTATTTGCGTGAGGATATTCATAGGTTAGAAAGGGTTCAGCGTCGTGCCACGAAACTAATTCCGTCATTACGCAACAAGCCTTATGAAGATAAGATTAAAGAGTTAGACTTGCATTCACTCGAAACTAGGAGATTAAGGGGGAGCTTATTGAAGTTTTCAAAACCATTAATAACATCGATAACGTAAATTTTGACAAACTGTTCACTTTCGATAATAGCAATACTTGTAATAACAGATTTAAGTTGCGTGGCAGACGTTTCATTACTAATATCGCTAAAAACTTTAACCTTTTTACGTTTAAAGTAATTGATAAATGGAATAATCTTCCCGCGCCCGTTGTGACCTCTACCAGCGTTAATATGTTTAAGAACCGTTTAGATAGGCATTTTAAAAATATTAATGTTTAATATAATAATAATAAAACAATTAGTAACAGGAGCTCTGGGGTGGTGATCGGGGATGAGTCTGTTGACGACTAATGCCAGCGTGATATGCCAGCCAAAAAAAAAAAAAAAAAAATTAGACTAACACGAACTTAGATGTAGTTCGTAGCGTAAACTAACCCACTTTATTTTTTTTTCCCTCTCTTTCTCTCTCTCTCTCTCTCTCTCTCTCTCTCTCTCTCTCTCTCTCTCTCTCCTTATTTGCATGTCTGTAGTTTGCATGGTATGATAGTGTTTGAATTAAGAATGTGTTGCATGATTTGACTTGGTTTGTAATGCGTTCTTATTTTACTTCTTTTTATCTTTCACCCCTTTCCGACAGAGTGGGTTGCGTCCTCCACTCCCTATGGAGTGGAGGGCCGGTCTGCAACTGCTGGGGGTATGTGTTGCTCTTGAGTTAAGAATGTGTTGCATGGTTTGTAATGCGTTCTTATTTTACTTCTTTTCATCTTTCACCCCTTTCCGGCAGAGTGGGCTGCATCCTCTACCTCCCTATGGAGTGGATGACCGGTCTGCAACAGCTGGAAATATTATCTTCGACTATTTTTCTGACTTGTCGGCAGTGGCCGGCGGATGATGATGGTGTCTTTCTTTTTCTGAATGAATTTTATACTTAACCCCTTATTCTCTTCTTTTAACCCCTTACTTTCTTCTTTCTCTCGGGCTAACCTTAGGTTGGATCTTAGGGTCTTTGTTAGCCTTAGCATCTGTTGGTCTGTAGATTGCAGTGTAATTTCAATATATACACACACACACACACAGGGTGTCCCGTAAGTCTGGAACCAAGGGAAAAATGATAAAAACGGCAATAAAAACGCCGAAGAGACTTTTGGGGACTGTTTGTGAAATGAGCGAGGATGGTAGCGGCTGTCTCATCGTCGGTGGATGTCCTGGGAGGTCCGCTGCGTGGTTTATCTCCTATGGATCCCGTTTCCCTGAACTTTGCTACAAGTTTGCCGACACAGCCGTGTGTTATCGGCGCGCGGTCCGGATGCAATCTGTTAAATTCCTCAGCGACCTCCTCCTGACTCCGATTTCCTACGAGCAGAATTACCTGGATGCGTTCTTCCTTACTCAAAGACATCATGGGCACTTGCATAAACGGAAAAACATGAATTACTTATTTTACCCTATGATTCCAGACTTATGGGACATTATATATATATATATATATATATATAATATATATATATGTGTGTGTGTGTGTGTGTCTTCTGATTCCTCTCAGTCCCAGCCAGCACCAAAGCGGTACAAGTTGTTCAATTTTATGGCTGCTCCAGCTCCCTCTACAGCTTCTCAAAACCCTATTGCCAGCCAGGTGGACAGCTACCTTGATGAGGACTGCAATCCCCTGACATGGTGGAGGGACAATGCACATCTGTATCCTGATGTATCTGTTCTTACTGCCAAGCATCTTTGCATCCCTGCCTCCAGTGCACCGGTGGAGCGCTTATTCAGTATTGTAATGATTATTACAATGATAATGAAGGGCTTGTAATGATGATGAAACAAAAATGCTGTAATGATGATGAAAAATTTCTAATAATGATGATGATAAACCTTGTAATGACCCCGTGTCCGTACTCCACTTAATTCTTCAAAAAAAGTATCTGTCAGATATTGCTTTGTATCTTTGTGGTGTACTGAAAGCCGATTCATACTGACCTCCCAATATTTCTGATACTACTTTTAGATCATCGGTTAGCTCATTATTTTCTTTCCTTGAGGGTGCGATGGTGGTCCGCGTTTTTGTTTTTCTTTTTGCGAAGCCATAGAAATATTTTGAGTTATCTTTTATTGTTTTCACCGCATCTTCCTCTTTCTGAATGGCCCTTAATTACGGCTTGTATTTCCCTGTCTCTACTTTCCAGTTTTATTTGTATCACGTTTTTGGTGGTGGCGTCTGCGCAATTAATTAATTTCCTGGCTACTCTCCTCTCGCGGGACAATGTTCACTTTTGCCTCTCGAAATAGTTCCTCTTTCCCTTTGGCTGTACTCTCGGAACATATTTTTCTAAGATTTCCAGCGTCTTTTTTTCCAATGTTATTAGCATTTCTTCAGTTGTTTTATCCTCTAAGACTGTTTTCAACTCTGTTTGTGCCATATGGTATCCGATTTGTTCCCAATTTATAGTCTTAGCGTTCAAGTTAGAAAATCTTAAATCTGCTTCTTTCTTCAGCAGTATTATTTACTACTTCAATCAGTGCTCTCGACATATTAGTTGATACCTCGATAATAATGTGGTCTGAACTATTTTTATTATTTTTATATCATTGATTAAGTTCGTGTTATTCGTAAATACCAGATCCAAGAAGTTATTTTTTCTGGTGTTATCGTTATTTCCGTGTTAATATATAAATTAATTTGTTAGAGCTATCAACATCTTTGCTCGTTCCCGGTCTTCTCTTGTCTCCCTTGTCCTGGTATACACACACACATTTCTTCCCACCCATTTGTATTTTAGAAATGGGAAATGTTATATTCGATATATTATTCGAGGACGAGATGCTTAACCTCTTTTGGACGACTGGGTCGAATTTGTACCGTTTCCAATACACGCACATATAACTTAACCCTACAAAAACTTCAGTCGTTAAGAGGTCAAGGATTTTATTAGGTTGCTGATGTCGGCAATGGCTTCAGAGAATTTTGCCGTTGGAGTGTTCGGAGGTATGTAGATAACTATTTGTATTACGTTAAGTTTTTCCATTTTTACTGCTAAGAGCTCTACGTAGCTGTTTGATTTACTTATGATTGTCTGTCATATGGCTCTCTCGTATGTATATAACACAGCCACCTTTTCGTCTTTGTTCTGCCAGCTCGTAGTATGTTGTAACACTTCGATTTTTATTTTTTTTATCTACGCAGTATTTTGTGAGCTTCTGTGAGGCACGCGATGTCAGTCCTTGTTTCTTCCTTAAATCCTTGCAGGTATGAAACTTTGCTTATCGTGTGGGTGTGGTTCGGTCTTAGCCCTTCAGTATTTGACAGGACTATAATTATTTACTGTATGTTTCCTATTTTGCGTTGTCCTTCGAGTATTCCAAATTCAATTTCCAGTTCTCAGCTGTGTCGACTGTACGTGCTGAATGAGGCTTAGTGGCTGTATTGTCTGCGATGTCGAGAAAATTTGCTCCGTGGTTCGGATTCATAGGTTTCTTGCCTTTTTTGTGTTGTCCCCGTGCCTTGCGTAGTACTTGCAAATGGTCGGATGATAAAATTTGCAGCTATCACCAAATTCTCAATGACCGTTATAATAATTACATTGGTAGGGTGCTTATATATACACACACACACGCACTGTCCTTCCTTATATCTACAAATGCCCTTTGCATAGTATTTCCATACAGTTCTTTCCACATTATTACTCGGGGCCTTTGTTTGTTTGTTTGTTTGATCGATTTCCTTTTTTCAAAGATAACCTGTCTATTATCATAATTTCTCCCTGATTTTTCGCTATTTACTCTATTAGTTCTGGTGTTTTCCACTAATTTACGTGTTTCTTTTGTTAATAATTTTTTCGCCTTTGTGTGTGTGTGTGTGTGTGTGTGTGTGTGTGTGTGGGCGGGGCTGGGGTATTCCGACATGACACATTTGCATCCGCTTCACTTTTCTTCGTCTTTCCCTTTTTTTTCTGTTCATTTATAGTCTATCCTTTCGCTGCTTCCTTAGTATCTCTGTTTTATAAAATAGATTCGAATTTATTTGTTATACATTTTTTCCACAGAAATATTTCACTCCATTCAGTTGTTTGGGACTTGCTATAATAAGTGTGATAAATGCAGTATGTACATTGTACGGGTGTCTCAGAAGGCGCGCAACATAAGCTAATATAGCTTTAATTTAATAATTCATCCTTCCTTACTACTGTGTAATGGAGCTGAATCTGTCTCTTTCTATCTATTTATCTATCTATCTGTGTAAAAAGTCGCAATAAATAATTTCATACTGAAAAAGTCACGGTAAATAATTTCATACCAAAAATTTCAATTTGAAAAGAAATTATTAAGGCAGCGAAAGCTTAATATTTACTTTAAGTTCACGAGGAACTTAGATTTTAAATGCAGCTTCACAAATCTTAACACAATGGGCTCGGATGTGAAGCTTAAGATTTTCATGGCTGCGTTCTTTTCTATAGCTTTATTGACCGAAGGACTTTTCTCGATTTCACAAACGTGGATGGAATTTTTTAGAAGCGTCAACAGACTATTTAAGCCGGTGATGATTATTAGAATGAGGTGTTGATGTTAGATGTATGTTAGAGTTGATGTTCATGTTAGAATGATGTTAGATGTATGTTAGAGTTGATGGTCATGTTAGAATAAGGAAATACAATTATTTGAAACAGGACCTTTTTTTTCCCCCCCCTTCCATTGCCTTCTTCCTGTTTGTATATAAAACAGTTGTCCGGAATTAGATGGGGTCGATGCTCCAGCACCGCAGGCAGGGCCGGCGAGAGCTGCTACGGGCTCCCGGGGAAGGATTGGTATATGGGCCCCCGCTGTTTACTCAATATTTTATTATGAATGTTTTTTGTGTACACAACAAGCAAACTAATTATATGTCCAAGTCACTATTCAAAACATACAGTATGATAATCTCTATAAAATGTGTGTTCATTAATTGTATTTACTCTGTTATTTAATCAATTACTTTATTAATATTTTTAAATTTTATCTCCCCCTCTTTTTGGGCCTCGGGAATTTAACCCGGCTTTCCCGTCCTCTCGGCGGCCCTGACCGCAGGTCTAGTTAAATGAACGTTAGCTAGTAATAATAATAATGGTATATATATATGTATGTATGTATGTATGTATGTATGGGAATGAACTCAGAATGGTCACCTGAGTTTTTTATGATACACACAGACCGTTGAGGTTCTAAATGTATTTATGGGACCTCTTTGCGAGTGACCCGTTGCCCACGTCGGGCTAGCATCATGAAAAAGAAAAACTATGGTATTTGTCATTTACCATTACTTATTCGGACTATAGTGGATTTAATTATCCCAGAAGAGTTCCTTGTTCCATGCACGGTCTGTGTGTATCATATATATATATGACTTTACTTTACTTTGATTTTTGTCCCATCCGGCTTAGAAGCCGGGTCGGGTCCCCAGGTGGCGTCTTTGGTCCAGTTTCTTCTCGTTTGTCAGCTCCCTCCTGTGGACCAGGAAGGGAAGGTGCGTCGGTTCGTCCGTACGCGGTATGCGCCATCATCATAGGGTTTGTGAAAAATGCTCTGTATGAATTGGTCCACAATTAACCCACCCCTTATATCTCCAGTCTAACTATAGAGTAGATTAAGTCTAGCCTTGTAGGGGTCAGCCTAGAGATTCCGGAAATGGTCCAGAGAGGGCAGATAAATTGAGGTCCACAGTAGGATTCCTCTCCAAATTAGGTTAGGGCAATCTACCTTCACCTTTGTTAAGCTATGAGTTGATGCTAGGTCTTAGGCCACAATGTAGGCCTAATTCGTCTGACCCAGCTTAATTTACTGCGTTTACTTCTAACTGGGTTAAAAACACAATTAGTCACTTACTGCTAGTTATTAGAGAGTCCCTTTTTCCCTTTTGTTTAATTGTTGAGAGCGTACTTGCTGGTGGAGATCTTTTTTCCGTTGTTTTCCTCTCCCTTCCTCTCGTTCCGTCTTGTCGCCCCGTTCCTCGTTTTCGTTCTCTTTTGTTCTCTCCTTTTTCGCGGGGCTTTTTCCACCAGCGTGGTGTTCGTTTTTTCTTCGGTTGGTTGATCGGTAATGTATATCTATTACCAAGCACGCTCTCGTCACACAGTCAGAGCTGGGCAGTATTTAAATACGTATTTAAATACATTTGTGTATTTAGAACTGTATTTATAAATACATTGTTTTTCATGTATTTAAATATAGTATTTAAATACTTTAATGAGTATTTAAATACAATGTATTTAAATACTCAAAATATAAAAATGTAAATACTTTTACTGGTTTAATACACGTTCTGTACTAGCACAGTACGACGCGTCGACAGTGTAGTACAGCATGGTTCATGTTTCAACAGTTTGGGAAAACATCCTCTCATAAAAAGACTGTTCCTCCGCTATAACACGACATTACCATCTTCGGCACCGGTAGAGTGAATATTCTCATTCGCGGGAATCACTTTGACTCCCAAAAGAAACTCTTTCAGACAACACTTTTGAAAGATTGGTTTTGATCCGCAGCAACCGTGAAATAAAAGAGAATTCGTAAGGTGCCTTATGTTTATGTTTACGTCTTATGTTTACGTTTATGTCTCATCTACTCATTAATTGTTACTCATTTTGCAATGATATAATGAGTATAATATGTCACTGGTTGAACATCGTAAGTTCTAAGTTCTTTTGTTTTGTTTTGTTCTAAAAAGGGAAATATATAATCGGAAATTAGATTGTACTATTTCTTTATCCTTTATCAAGCATTTTATATTGTTGTTACTCATGAATTAGTGAATGCATATGTTAAAATTTGTATGTATTTAAAATGTATTTACAAATGTATTTAAATACAATTGATGTATTTTGTATTTAGTATCTAAATACATTCGTAAAATGTATTTAGTATTTAGTATTTAAATACATTTCTCCCATGTATTTAGTATTTAGTATTTAAATACATTCAATGTATTTATTGCCCAGCTCTGCACACAGTATATAAATACTAGTGTGGAGAATAACTCTGGTGAGCAAACAATTGGTTTCATCCACCCAGTTATTGACATAAAAGGAATTTAATAATTGTTAGATTAACTACCTACCTACTCAGTGAACCATTTTCATTACCTCCCAACTACCCACACATCAGTTTTCCATAGGGTTTCTTGGCAAATAAAGCAGCCAGTTTTCCATTCCTCTGGCACTTGTTTGGTCCGCGGCTCCTTATTCTGTATATTCGGAGCAGCCCTTGAACGAAGGTACTAGGGTTCCCTCATCCCGCCACCCGAGGGACGCGCCTGGTAGGAGTGCTCTCTCTCCCAGGTCATATATATATATATATATATATATGCGAATTAAGCGACATTAGTCTGGGTAGTAGTTGGATGGGAGACTGTCCTCTGCGCCCAGATTATGTAGCGACCCGTGGGATCCCACGTAAAGCTGTAGGTCCTCTCCGTCATATGACCGTAGATGTTGCGAAGGAGGTTAACCCCAATTAAAAAAAAAATATATAATATATATTTTAAAAACACACACACACACACACACACACACACTTTCGGTAGACTAATTTGTCTCTTTTCTCTTTATTATACTTAAATTTTTACAATAAATCAGTGTGAACAAATGAGTTGCATTCCTATAACATCTATTATTACGTAAGGGAAAGTGGTTCGTTATTGGCTGAAATCCTGCTGACGTCAGAATCTTTTGGTGACGTCATCGACCGATATTTTCCATTTTAAAACGTTAAAGGTGAACTGGTCCACGAAACGTTTTTTTTTAAAATTATTATTTCACTAAATTTTTTAAAGGTAAACTATTTCAATTGAGATAAATTCGTTCAGCGGAACGGAATGTTTAGAAAAGAATGCTTCAGTGTAAGACCGGTGCGAGAGAGAGCCTACAAATATGCCCCTCGGCGAAGGCTATTGGCCTATTATGTAGGCTATTAAAACCTATTAACTTTATTTTTTACATACTGATTTATGTATCAGCGATTCTATAGTGTAGGCACAATTCATTTGCAAATGAATATAAGCCTATTTGTAGGCTATGCTGAGCTGATGCTCAGACAAAACAAGGATATATCATATATATTGTATAACCTCGTTGCTGTTCCGTTCACACGAAAGTCAAGCTGGTGACCCCGCCTCTAGGTCTGTCTTGGTGGAGGAGCGAGTTGCTTTCTTGGGCTCCACAGCACACAGCCAGGTACACCCGGCTCATCTGGTACCGTTCTGAGCCAGGCATCTAGTCTTCTCTTGCAGACTTCAACTTTGACCCCTGTAACGTTTCTGAGGTCCTTTGGAAGCTGGTTAAAAAGTCTTGGCCCCCTGACAACCAAGCTATTTTCCTTCAGTGTTGAAGAGGTCCCTTGTCGGGCCTTCAATTTGGGAACACTACACATTTTGCCTTTCCTATTTTCCAGTGTTGTTTGAATGGTAATTGGATTTAGTTTTAGGTTTGGTACCAGTTTTTCGATCATTTTCCATATGTAGATTATGGTGTACCTCTCTCTCTTTCTTTCCAGGGAGTACAGATTTAGTTTACGTAGTCTTTCCCAGTAGTTGAGTTCTTTGCAGCCATCAATCTTGGCTGTGAAATGTCTGCGTTTCTTCTAGTTTATTAGTTTTTCTTTTTGTATGGTGACGTCAAAACTGAACAGTATTCAAGCTTTGGTATAATCAGTGTTTTTAGCAGGGAAATCATTACTGTCCTGTCTCTCCTTTTGAACGTTCTTAGTACCGTACCTGGCCTGCGACTTTTTGCTTTATTTATCGCTATCTAATTTTGTTTCGAATTTGGCATCGTCGGTCATTATTACCCCCAGATCGATCGCTTTCATGTTTCCTTGAATTTCCTGTCTATCTGGAGCATAATATGCAGTCTGTTTAAGTTCCTCTTTTCTACCGTATCTCAAGAGCTGAAATTTCTCGGTGTTAAATGCCATGTTGTTGTCTTCTGACCATTTGTATATTTTGTTCGTGTCCCTCTGCAAGGCCTCCACTTCATTTACATCTTTGATTTTTCTGCTGATCTTTGTATCGTCTGCAAAGGATGTTACTATACTGTTGCTGTTTACTCCGCTGTCTATGTCTGTTAACATGATAATGAACAGTAGTGGGGCCAGTACTGTCCCTTGTGGTACTGAGCTGCGTACTTCCGATTCTGATGATATACCTTGAATTTTGATGACTTGTAGACGTTCTCTGAGGAAGTTGTAGGTCCATTTTCCTTTTTTTCCACTTTGCCTGTTATTCCCATATATTTCATTTTATGTGCTATTATACCGTGATCACATTTATCGAAAGCTTTAGCAAAATCTGTGTATATTATGACATCGTAGTTGTCATTGCCTTTCAGGGCATGTAGGATATTGTTGTAGTATTTTATTAGTTGTGATGGGCATGATCTACCTGATCGGAATCCGTGCTGTTTTTCGTTAAATCTTTCCAGTGTCTCGAAGAAATCACAAATTTTCTCTCTAACTATTCTTTCAAATACTTTGGTGAGGTGGGACGTCAATGACACTGGTCTATAGTGCTTTGCTCGAGATATCTCCCCTCCTTTATATATTGGGACAATGTTTGCTCTTTTCAAGATGCTCGGTATTTCCCCAGTGTCTAGGGATCTTCTCCATATCCAGTATAAAGGTGTAGCTATTTCATTTTTACAGCTTTTAATCAATAATGCGTTCCAATTGTCCGGACCTACTGCTGAATGTGGTTTCATTTGTCCTATAGCTCTCGCTACATCTTCTGAGGTAAAATCAAAATGTGTGTATAAACAAACGCATCTCTTTATGTTGCCCACGTTGTCCGTGCGTGTAAATTAGTTTTTTAACCAACATAATATGCCTGTGAGGAAATGGACGCACGTTTTAGATGTGTGACAAAACTTTCATGAAAATATAAATATGGAAAATAAAAAAAAATTGTAACCGAGCGACAATCAGTAATTTATGATTTCTCAAAGGCTTTTGATGTAGTGTACAATATATATATATATATATATATATATATATATATATATATAATAAAAATGAAAGTTGACCACCAAAAAAGAAAGAATTATGGTTTTTATCATTTCATATGATTCCTCTGACGTCATGATCACGTGATTCGTATCTATGACGTCAGTGGCCGTATCAAGGAAGAGTTAGAAGGGCATAAGGCTCGTTCTGTAGATTTCAACTGTGATACGTTATTGATTTTCATTGTGACCATTTGTAAATACGAAATTATTGTTTTTTCAACTTATTTGCTTCAGTGATTTTGTGATTTTTGTGGTCGCGGTGACGCCATTAAAAGCAAATTGAATTGAATGGACTCAGCATCCATTATTTTTGTCGAAACGACGGGGCTTCATCAGAGATTTTTAAGTTATTGCAGTTGCAATTCTCGTTTTGTTCACGTCGTGCAATTACTTGATTAATATTGCACAAGACAATTTGAACTTATAAACAGAACTCATTTCTCACTTGAAGTTCCGGCCCCCACCCCTGGACTCTCCTTTATTATTTCAAAGTTGATGATGCGTCATTATTATTATTATTAAAAATAAAGTTCATTGTATATGTATGTATACTAATTACATATTTCCAGTCTTGTTGAAATTCATTATTTAGAATCCATTTTCTAAATTTCAGATTTGATAAATTTTAAGTTTTTTTTTATTACGAAATTTGTAATTAATCTCTTATAAAATTATACAGAAACGATTTTAAAGAGATGTTCCTCTGTCGATATTGTAGTGTATACTTTAATGACCTATTTAGACCTTCATTAGTTATTTATACATACTTTATATAGCAATGTTTATACAGTATATTAAATACATTACTTTAAAGTAATTTCTTGATCGGAGAAATGGCGGTAGAGACGAACACGTGCAGTTCATGCTGAGTTAGCGAAAACACCTGAAAACGAGACACGTTTTCGATAGAGAGAGGTTTCGTTATAGTGGGGTGTCGTCATTGAGAGGTTTTTACTGTATATTTATTCAGTAAGTGTTGTTATTTGTTGACTTTTATTATCAAATCAAAGGCTATGGAAGAACCAAAGGTGTCTATTTACTTTTGCCAATTTTCTCACACACACACACACACACACACACACACACACACACACACACACACACACTGTTGCATTAGTGACATTAAATCATTTGGGTGTGGTTGAAAGATGGGGTGAATGGGGTTACAGACCCGCCCCAACCACAACCCGACACCGCCACATTATAATAACTAAACAAAGGTTGGTGTCGTCGTACTTTGGAGGTTACGTTAAGACGCCGTCCTCTCCTCTCTCATTCACTTAATTACATCGAAATGGAACACTTCTTTCAATGACGGAAGTCAGTCAGTCTGATTATTGGAACCAATTTACTGACTGGACTCCACATTGGAATACTGTATTGTATTGTCGCGCTGCATTCCTACAGCACATCCTTTTGTGGGATACCTTCGATGTGTATCACCTTTTGAGGTCAACCTGTAGAATCTCTACAAACTCGCGTATTTTTTTTAAGGGAATTGAAACATACATATTTTTATATATTATATGTATACATATATATATATTATAAAAAGGTTATGTCCTATGATGTTATCACTGCTTGAGATCATTATATGCACAATACACGAAACAAGAAATAGAAAAATATACAGCATTTTTGTAAGAAGAGTATATATATATTATATATATATATATATATAATATATATTAGAAGTAGCAGCTGCAAGATAAATTATTATTATTAATTATTTGTTTGTTCTATGGAATTTATAATCTAAAAAAAATTATTAAAAGCAAAAAAATACTAAAATTGATATACAGTAATTTGGTTTGTGTATTTATTCATAATTAGTAGCTTGAAAAGGACAAATAGTATTTTATTGAAACGAAAATGTTAACTTTACACATGCGACAAAAGTAAAGAAAAATATACAACAACTTTATATGTAAAGTTTGATTTCAGGGAGATTGGAGACAAAATTTTAGGTCCTGGACACTGGTACTTGGTCAGTAGGTCGGGTATTCTGACCCGGTGACTCGATCAGAAACAAATATTAATAGGATGCTGCACGTAGAATCACTGTCTATGTATTGCATTGTTTTCTAAACACAATTCTGATTCGTGTCACCAGGTTAGAGAAATCGGTAGGGTCACCGGGTCATTGGAGTCTTTAGGGTCATTGTAGTCTTTAGGGTCATCACGTCACATACAAGGGATAGTGAAAAGTGACCGAGTTACATCTCTGGTATATTTACACATACACTGAAAAAATAATACCTTTTAGGGTATATAAGAAAAACTTTGAAAACATTCAAAATATGGAAAAATATTTAAAAATATTTTAGATTTTTAATTTAATTAATAATAATAATTAATAATAATAATAATAATAGGCTTTGTTCAAGCAAAATAAAAAAATTTACTTTCATCGACTTTCATATTGCTTTTTAAAGCGTCAAAACACTCCTATTTCAAGATGAACTTCAAAAGCATATATATATATATATATATATATATATATATATATATATAACACGAAGGAAAATAAAAATGCGAAATAGTGCTCAAGCTCTTTCGTCTAATGACATCCTCAAGGAACACTGAGTGTTGAGTGTTCCTGAGGATGTTATTAGATGAAAGAGCTTGAGCACTATTTCGCGTTTTAATTTTCCTTCGTGGTTATTTTCATCATAAATAGTATTCACGTGTTACTTTCGTGAATTAAAAAAATATATATATATTATATATATATTATATATAAATTAAACATTAGAAGTTTGATGTTTTGACATTTCAAAATAGATTAAAGTCTTCCTTAACTAAATTTACTTTTTTTTTTTAACAAGTAGGAAATTGTTCACAATTACGTTTCTTTCTTTCACATACAAATTAATAATTAAAGTTTTAGATGACGTAATAAGAATTATGAAACTAAACTCTGGATAATAAAAAAAATAAATAAATATATATATTATATATATATATATATATATATATATATATATATATATTATACAGAAATAACTAGCTGAGGTCTAATGTAAGTAACGTTTACAAACGTTTGAAACAATTATGATTATTTTTTTTTGGTAAGCTTATGTGATAACAAAAATTAAAACTAAAAATAGAAGAAAATATTAAGTTTTGGAGGGGTGTGGGTTGGGGGAGTAGATGGATCTTACAAATATTTTGAATATCACCTGTTACTAATTTTTAGTTCATAAGCACGTCATTAACCATGCCGTATGTGAACTTAATATATATATATATATAATGAAAAGTTATTTGAAGTCTACATAAAAGAGAACGACCGATCTACTGATTTAGCAAACATTAAGAAATATATACGATTATTGCAAATAAAATCGCTGAAAATGGCGTGACAATCTCTAATTCAATAATTTAATATTCTCTGAATTTAAAATCTTTTTCAGAATTTTTTTTTTTTTTCACAAAATAAAAAATATTCAGTGTCACGGTTTTATTTTTTCCCCAAAACATTCTTTAACTCCGTGATTTTATGAGGAAGATTGCGTATGCATTCGGGAGATTTATTACTTTAGATCGCGTCTACGTACTGTATTTAATAAATACTGCGTACAATACGCAAAAGCCAATAAGGAATTGCGTAGCAAATGGTAACTGCGGATGTTTCTTTAAATCAATGCGAGTGACTTCAGGTTGGTCAGGTCTAATTTGCCCAGCTTGCAATAAGTACGAGAAATTGATTGGTTGTTGGTTAATACTGACTGATGTGCACTGTAATTATATAGTAAATATTTATTCTATTGCATTCTGCGAACTTTCATTGTACGTTATCTTCGGGTCCAATAAATTTTTTAGAGAAAATTAACATTGTTTCACACTTTGGAATCCATTCGTAAAATAGGCGGACAATAGGGAATTCCAAAAATGGTGAAAATGTGCAATCCAAAATGCGGAACTTGCAGTCCCGATTATAATTGTTTAAAATAACAAAGTATTGTAGGTTCGGTTTTAACCCAAATTTTTCTTACGTGAAGTTCAGTAGATCCGACGTCCAATTCGGTCCAGAAATCTTCCAAAAACCATGTCCAATTCTGATCCAATTCCGGTCATTTGATAAGGACAATTAAAACTTTTAAGCCAGTGACTGAGTGGCTAGCTATAGCGACACCGGGTAAAACTTTCCATAAGTGGGCGAGAAACCCCATCATGAGGAAGAGAGAACCCCATGGGTGCGTATGTTTAAATCCCATGGGCAGGTGGAACTCCCTAAGGGCGCATGGGACAAACTCGGGGCCTACAAAAGAGCTTCCACTGGGCTGGAATGAGGCTTGGCTCACCATAATATAAGTGTGATACGCGTTTGAAAGGAGTGACTTCCTACTCTCTAATGAAAGAAGGGGATAAGGGGAAAAATCCCTTAGGACTGGTTATTAGAGGGGGGGTCTTTTGGCTTCCTGCTTTAAATTCAAGGTGGGAACGTCGAGGGAGAGACTGGTTTTGAGGGGACTTCTGCGGGCGAAGTTCTTCCTCCTGGTTTCCTCCTCCTCCTCCTCTTCATCCTCCATCGCAATGTCCTCCTCGTCCTCCACAGAACTGAGGGTTATCACGGGGTTTATGAGGTTGTCCTCAATGCTCATGTCGGATAGCCTTTCCAGGAGGACCTTTTCGCTTACGAGACCTTTCTTCCGGTAACCTTTAACCAAGGTAGAGGTTTGCTTTTCGTCTTCGTTGTTGTTCACCGTTTGGGACTGGCTCTGTTGCTGCTCTCTTCCGCTGTCTCGTTGGCCATTGTCCTTTTATCGATGACTGTATCAGTAAACTGCTTAAAGAATGACAGTATGAATGAACGGTATTCGTATCAGTGGAAACTGTTTATTGCTGACAGTATCAAAGACCGCTTAAGTTACTGCAACTAAGAACGAACCCTGTTCGGCAGAAAAGACAAATGACGCAATGAAGAGCCGTTCAGCGACGATCAGATCAAAGTCTTCTTTCTCAATGGAGAATGGATGTACAAGGCGAGTCCGTCCTATCAGAATGGTGTCTCCGATGAAACTGAGCGAACGAAACCAGTTTGGCACATTGATAACCTTTATTCAGTGCCACTGCCAGACGCATGCGCGCAAAGAGGATTTACCTGAGCTTTGAAGGTTCCTAAGAGAGGGAGCAGGAGGGATTGCAGAGCAGGCACAGAGGAAGAAGGGGGCGAGAAGAAAAGGGAAGGAAATGGGGTAGAGCTCCTTACAGGGGGTTACGAAGGGCCTGCTCAAATGATAAAAGTGAAATAAAGTGATGCACTGGGAAATTTCTTTACCAAATTTAAACTTCAGATTTTGAAATGAGAGTGGCACCGCCTTCTCATTTCGTCACACACACACACACGCGCGCGCGCATATGTATGATGTGCAAAATCATAATCGCAGGACAAACAGTGTGTAATGTATTCTCTCTTAATCATAGGAAACACGTCACACTGATAATGATTCCTGTCATCAAATACCAATGACGTTATTAACTCTATGACGTTAACTTAAAAATTTCACTCCATCGATAGTTAGTCTTAAATGCTATTATTCCTGAATCTGAACTAAAAATGCACCCACCTACGCGTTGTATTAAAAGATGTAATGAAACCTTAGTCTCGTCCGACTACACACACACATACACACACACACACACACATACACACACATACACACACACACACACACACACACACAGCTCTAATATTCTGACGTTATAAATAAAATGTATAGTATATTTTTAGAGTTAATCGTATTCCGTGGTGTTAAATTAGGTTTAATTATAAAAGTAAAATATATTAATAGAGTTTATTGTTATTAGTTTTATTTTAATCTTGTTGGCAGGATCTTACATATGTCAATTAGCATATCTAGTGTAGTATTAAGTTTAGTTATGGCCACGCCTCATGCACGTGGGCAGCTCAAAACACCCTTCACGAGCATTGGTTATCTCCAAATTTTCCGAATTAGATTCAATTCCTGATCTAAAATTACACAATGGTAAATGTTTGTGTTGATTAAAGAATTTATTTTTGTTATGTATACTTAATGGCATGCGGGTATTGTTATGGTATAAACAGGCAAATTCAGGATTTTACAATCTTTGTAGGTCGATAGTAACAGGAATGAGGTCATAACAGTGGAAATTTTGATTAGTTTTGAACTGCAGACTTGCACGAGTTAAACTGCGCCTTTTAAAAATTTCTCAGCGATGATAATAATAATAAAACCGTATATGGTAATTCTCTCTCTCTCTCTCTTTTTTTGAACTACTACTTTTCCTTGTAACTCTCTCTCTTTTGAGGTACTTCTTTTCCTTGTAACCTCTCTCTTTTGAGGTACTACTACTCCTTGTAACTCTCTCTTTTGAGGTACTTCTTTTCCGTGTAACTCTCTCTCTCTCTCTTTTGAGGTACTTCTTTTCCGTGTAACTCTCTCTCTCTCTCTTTTGAGGTACTTCTTTTCCGTGTAACTCTCTCTCTTTTGAGGTACTTCTTTTCCGTGTAACTCTCTCTCTCTCTCTTTTGAGGTACTTCTTTTCCGTGTAACTCTCTCTCTCTTTTGAGGTACTTCTTTTCCGTGTAACTCTCTCTCTTTTGAGGTACTTCTTTTCCGTGTAACTCTCTCTCTCTCTTTTGAGGTACTTCTTTTCCTTGTAACACACACTCTTTTGAGGTACTTCTTTTCCGTGTAACTCTCTCTTTTGAGGTACTTCTTTTCCGTGTAACCCCTCTCTCTTTTGAGGTACTTCTTTTCCTTGTAACCTCTCTCTCTTTTGAGGTACTTCTTTTCCGTGTAGCTCTCTCTCTCTTTTGAGGTACTTCTTTTCCGTGTAACTCTCTCTCTCTTTTGAGGTACTTCTTTTCCGTGTAGCTCTCTCTCTCTTTGAGGTACTTCTTTTCCGTGTAGCCCTCTCTCTTTTGAGGTACTTCTTTTCCGTGTAGCTCTCTCTCTCTTTTGAGGTACTTCTTTTCCGTGTAGCTCTCTCTCTCTTTTGAGGTACTTCTTTTCCGTGTAGCTCTCTCTCTCTTTTGAGGTACTTCTTTTCCGTGTAACTCTCTCTCTCTTTTGAGGTACTTCTTTTCCGTGTAACTCTCTCTCTCTTTTGAGGTACTTCTTTTCCGTGTAACTCTCTCTCTCTTTTGAGGTACTTCTTTTCCTTGTAACCTCTCTCTTTTGAGGTACTTCTTTTCCTTGTAACACACTCTTTTGAGGTACTTCTTTTCCGTGTAACTCTCTCTCTCTCTCTCTCTCTCTCTCTCTCTCTCTGTAAAATTTCCTTGGCAACCTTTCCAGGGTCAAGGTTTTATTAGTCATTTTCAGTGAAAATTAAAATTTCCTTTTACTTTATTTAGGGACAGATAATTACGTGCGCGGCTGACTGTTAGAGGATGTATACAGTGTCATGACTAAAGCCGTCCGCACGCGGGATCGTCTCGCGACTCACGACTGACGATTTGGGTCGTGACGACTCTAGTCACGCGTGATTTTACATTGACGGAATGGAGCCCCCGCACACTGCAGCGACCGCGACGCGATTCCCAGAATCCCCAGAATCCCCAGAATCGCACGATCCTGCGTGCGCCCGGCCGAAGTCAAATGAAAACTCCGACGAAATTCGCCAGTTGACTAGGTTCGCATTATTCTTGGTAAGATAGTAGTTTGCCTATCAGCAGGTTTTGATTAGTATTTTTATATTAAGAGAGCTAGTGAAACGCTTAGTAGGTCCTCCGGGAAATGCGTGGTTCCATGGTTCGTTAGTTTTGATTACAAATCATGAAAAATAATTAGTAATTTTGGATACGTCAAACGATCGAATATAGAATAATGACACACTTGACCCGAAATTTGTTTTTCTATAAAGATAAACGTTGAATGATTTTTTGGATATTGTTAAGGTTTAGAAACAAAGGAGTAACTCGTCTGGCATTAGCTAAAACAAAAGAGTAAGTGAGCCGCAATGGATAAAAAGGTTAGATAAAAAGTTTTGAAATGTAAAAAACTCTTCGAACAATTTTTCGCCAAGCGTTTGATGTAATTTTTTGGGAATACTGAATTGGATCAATAAACGAGATGCATTTTTTGCAACCCGGAATTGCAGCCATAATCTGGATTTAGGAAAAAAATACTATGTAGTTTATGCTCTCTCTCTCTCTCTCTCTCTCTCTCTCTCTCTCTCTCTCTCTCCTCTGTCTCTCTCTCTTCTCTCTCTCAATATATTTATACTTGTATACATTGTACGACCTTATAAGTCACGAGGCATTTCTAACTTATATTCGTTTCAATATCTTTGGTTTCAATAATGTGATCCTATTATAGCATTAAGGAAATCCAGATGAGAACGGGATGACATCATAGGTTAATCTACCAATAATGTTGCCATATTCTCAACTGTGCAATGCGATCGAAAGGTTGCCAAGTGTCGCTTTGTGTTAACAAGAATATAAAGTAATTATTGGATTGCAGAACTAAAGTGATAAGTTAGTTCACTTACTAATATAAATACTGAAATTTTTAAATAATTTTAAATATACTTTTAATATATATATATATATATATATATATATATATATACACTGTATATATACAGGGTGGGCCGAAAGTCTGGATCCATAGTAAAATATTTATTTTAATACATAAATTACAACAAATGGTAAATACTTAAATGAATATCAACTTTATCTCGTAAATGCGTATCCGTGATACTGTACAGTGGTTCGTACTCCAGTATAAACAACAAATTATAACAAATGCTCAAATTGGCGGCCTCTGACATCGAGACACTTAGGATGAATTTATGATTTTTAATAATTCTTCGAATTGACGTTCTCGAGATGCGTGTTTCATTTGATAATCTTCTCTGTTGACTTTACTGGACTATTCGTTAAAGTTTCAACATACCATTGCAGAGGTATTTTCATCAGTTTGCAGTTTTTGGACGACCAGAACGCGTCGATCATGTACATACTTCCTGTTTCTTTGAAACGTTAAACAACTTGCCAACAGTCGCATGTGTTACTGGATGGATGCTTATCAGGATGATTTCTATGAATTCGGTAGCAACTTCTGTGTGTAGCGCCCTGTCTTGCGTACATGAGCACAAGTTCTACCCGGTCTTCTGTTGTTAGATTCGAAGCCATTTCTGGGCTGAAATAAAAAAGTATTTGAGTATTTATACTGGAGTACGAACTACTGTACAGTATCACGGATACGCATTTACGAGTTAAAGTTGATATTCATTTTAAGTATTTACCATTTGTTGTAATTTATGTATTAAAATAAATATTTTCCTATAGATCCAGACTTTCGGCCCACCCTGTATGTATATCTATATATATATATAATATATATATATATAATATATATATATATATAATATATTATACACACACACATAAGAATTAAAAGTGGGTGCTGGTTAAGTGTGCGGTCTACCTAGCTTTTAGTTAGCCTTATAAGGCTAACTAACGAAAATATCACGACTATAACCAACCAATCGTTAGGTCAACTGTACGCCCTTGACGATTGGTTAGTTAAGTCGTGATAGTTTCATTAGTTAGCCTTATAAGGCTAACTAAAAAGCTAGGTAGACCGCACACTTAACCAGCACCTAAATGTGTGTAGCAATGTATGGAATTATTACCGTGTTTATAATGATATTGAGATGGAAGGTTTTTTTTTTCACAGGGGAATTATAATTTAAGGATTTTTCAAACGATTATTTTAAGTCAGACCTTTTTTTTTTTTTTTTTTTTTTTTTTCCCCGCTTGGTGACCTAACGTGACAATCACGTTTTTTTTTCACCTAATCCCAAAGTAATCCATTACAATAAGAAGATTTGAAAATAAGACTTCGTTCCCATCCCTATTGAGAATGGGAGTTCCAGTCGTTATTTCTAATTCCTGGTTGGGAAGATGCCTTACAAGCGAATTGATAAAGATTATAAGAAATAGTCTTAACGGGAAGCCATTTAAATAATTTCTCAAAAAGAGCATTGCGATGTACCTGGACTGACAATAGATTATTTCGTTCTTGCCTGAACGAGACCAGACCACGTGACGTGACTCAGCAGATAATAACAGCATCGTAGAAAATTTCCAATAAAGATGTTGTAAGAGATTAATTTCGCGAGAAAGGAAATATTAGGGATAAACAGTAGATTAGTAATTGTGGGGAATTTGATGGTTTTAAAACGAGGTAACTTCCTTATATCTATATATATACTACATATATATATATATATATATATATATATATATATATATATATATATATATATTGGGTCTGGGTAGTAGTTGGATGGGAGACCGTCCTCCGCGCCCAGATTATGTAGCGACCCGTGGTTCGGATCCCACGTGAAGCTGTAGGTCCCCTCCGTCATATGACCTTAGATGTGCGAAGGAGGTTAAACAATCCCAATAAAAAAAAAATATATATACATACAGGGTGAGTCAAAAGTCTCCATACATAGGCAAACTGGACACTTTATTATGCAATCACTTGTAAGTCACAAAATATGCTCTATGTGGGCACCATTACACTGAATGCACATACGGATGGCACATTCAAAGGCATCTGAGCACATCACCTGCAAAAAAAAAAAAAAATAGATCATTTTTTATCATAACCATTTTGCCTATGTATGGAGACTTTTGACTCACCCTGTATATATATATAAATAATATATTTTAGTTTTACTTATTTGATAGAGAATATCAAAGTTTTCTTCTTTATTCTAGTTGCCCATAAAAAATATAAAAAACGGTGTAACGGCATTATCCAAAGACTTTCTTATCAGGAGTCGATGGTTTCTATCGATCCGTTCTTTTTTAAAAATGCATTATAAAAAGTTAAGATATATAGGTCGTATTTTCTCTCTCTCTCTCTTATATATATATATATATATATATATATATATATATATAATAATAATAATAAATGTGGAATACCATGTATGAATACGCACGATTTTTGCATAATGCAAAAATGCCGCGATCAAGATTCGAACCAAGCACCACATGAATATAAAGCGAGCGTGTTACCACCAGCTACAACAAAATAAATGTTTGTACAATATAATATAGTGGATATTTTCAATACTGAAGGAACACGCAACACTTTCGCATCCAGAGGTGTTTTTCGGACTAACCCCCACCCGCTCCAAATGCACTTAAAGCAATGGCAGCATTTCATTCGAATCGTGGTGAAACTGGAGAACTTTCTCACAGGGTTGTGGTAGCGAGCTCGCTTGATACATGATCCATTAGGAGCAATAAGCAACGCAAGTTTGTTTCCTCTGAAAAGTTACACAAATGCACCCGCTTTAATTACTAATACAGTCGATTCAAAAAAGTCTTTTGGTGCAACTTTTCTTACCGTATTGGTAAGAAAGTTTTTTTTACCACAGAACTTTGAATCGACTGTACAGTCATATATACGGGATCTGTTCAAAAAGTATCCGGACAGGGTATTTATTTTTAGAACAAGGTCACGCTTGGATTTGTGACTGCTAAACATGTCTCTGCATGCCGAGACAAGTTGACTGACAGTGTTGTGCACCATGAACATGCTCCACAGGAACAAAATAATCAACAAGGAATTTTACATTGAAGTTTTGAGACGCAGACGAGAAGCATTACGGAGGAAACGGCCGCAGAAGTGGGAGTCCGGAGACTGGATGCTTCATCACGATAACGCGCCATCTCACTCGTCACAACTTGTCCAGCAATTTTTGGCCAAAAACGCTATCCCCTACCCAAGTACACAGCCTCCATATTTGCCGGATTTGGCTCAGTGCGACTTGTTTGATTTCCGAAGCCCCAAGAAACCCTGAAAGGACACAGATTCGATGATGTTGAGCCCATTAAAAGGAATTCGACGGAGCAGCTTTTGGCCATTCAAAATGCTTTCGAAAAATGTTATCAACAGTGGCAGGATTGTTGGGCAAAGCGTGTGGCTTCAGAAAGAGCGTACTTTGAGGGAGATTAATCCCCAAACCCTGTAAGTACCATTATTCTGTCTACAATAGCATCAGTCCGGATACGTTTTCAACAAACCTCGTGTGTGTGTATATATATATATATATATATATTATGCCTCGGTGGTGTAGTGGTTGTTGTTGTTTAGCCGATCAGCCCACCCTGATCGAGCAAGCCGGCGGCACGCAGATAACCGATCGCCCTCTCCGTCCGGAGTAGACCAGAGGTTCAGCGCACTAGTGGTGTTGTGTTGTGTTCTATGTTGTGCTAGAGCGGTACAGGCTGTCATAATGTGTTCAATTGTTTGTGGTGTGTCCTGGTACAGGTGGCAGATGTCGTCTGTTGAGTTGTCTAGTCTGTGTTTATATGTCTGTAAGTTGGGTGATGTCCACATCGGACTCGTGCTAAGTTAACTCGATCTGCTCAGGCTCGTCTCTGACCTGTCAATGGGTGGCGGCTTCGCACCTAGGACCGCATTCGGACGGGGTTGTGTCAGTGCTTTGTGGGTTAGGTGTGTGTGTGTGTGTGTGTGTGTGTTTTTTCTGTATTGTGTGATGTCTGTGGGGCGTGGTATAGAATTGAGTATTTGGTTATAATGTGTGTCTTGTGTTACCTTAATGGTGCGAGGTGACGGTGCATGATTGTACATGTAGTGGCAAGGGTGTTCTGGGTTAGTTGTCGCTGCTGCCATGAATTGTGTTCCCCTCGTGTCTAAATGTTCCCTAACTTTCAGTATTTTTGTTTGTGTGCAAGTGTTCTATTGGTGTTGTTTGAGTACATCATGTAATAATACGAAATGCGTTGTTTTGTATTGTCTGTAAGGTGTTCATGTGTGTTTTTTTGAGATAATGGGTGCCCAGCATGGGCTAGCATAGTCCATAACTGAGCGAATATATTATTTCTATATGAGTGATGTTGTTTCCTGCTGGTGTCCAAAGTTTGTGCCTGTTAGTACCCTAAGTGTGTTAAGTCTTGACGTACATTTGTTTTTAATGTCCTGAATGTGGTTTGCAAAAGATAATGATGTGTTGTATGTGACCCCAAGTGTTTTGGTCCTGTGAGTGTGTGGAATGTTGGTGTTGTTTAATGTAAGCTGTGGTGTTATCTGGTGTTCTTTTGTGTTGCTTGTTAGCAAGGTGATGGTTGATTTTGTGGGCGCTACTTGAGTCTATTGTGTGTGAGCCAGTCTTGTATACTGTTTATATAGTATGTTTGTAGGTTTTTTGTAGCGGTGTCGATGTTGTTGTGGGTAGATGTTAGAGTGATGTCATCTGCATATGATGATAAGGTAAGCTTGTTATCTATGGGTGTTGGAATGTCATGCATGTATAAGTTGAACAGTGTTGGTGAGAGAACAGAGCCTTAAGGGACCCCGTTCGGGAAAAGCTTGTGTTTGGATGACTTGCCATTAAATGTGACATGTGAGTATCTTCTTGAAAGATAATTGCTCAGCCATCTTTTGGTGTTATTGTGCATGTTTGTGTTGAGTATTTTGTTTATGGAGGGAAGTGTGGGATAGCATCAAATGCTTTACTAATGTCTATTGTTGCTAATAGTGTACGTTGAGCTGGTCGTCTGGAGTTGATGCCATCCATGATGTGCTGCGTGTAGTGGTTAGCGTCGCTGACTACAAATCCATCGGCCCCGGAATCGAGACTCGGTGACGGCAGGTGGCGCGCAGCAAAACCCAGCTGTTCATCCTTCCATACAATAAAAAAAATTGGTTGGTAGATAAATGGGTATCCTGGGTAGCCTAGTGGCAATCGGAAGATCCCGTGTGATAAATAAGTTAACAATTGACTTTCTGTGTTAACATAATTTCAATTGTTAACTTATTTATTACACATGTTTTTAAATATATATGTCTTGAATATAATCATTGATGTGTTTATTGTTTGCATAAATCATTATTAGTTGCCACTGTGTTACATAAAGCACGTTTTGTTTACTTAGAAGCAGCACATAATTACCTCCACACAATATTTTCCCCGCCACAAGGGCAGCCTGAGGAGATTGTACCCGACCCACCTCAAGCACCCGCACCATTACCTGATCCCAGATCATACCTAATGTTTTCATCCTGTTTGTTGGTTCTGTTAATCCTTTGTCTTCTGATTTTTTTTTTTTTAGTCTCTCATTATTTGTGATCCACTCTCTTAATTCAAAATTACCTTCTTTCATTATTTTATCTGCTTTTATGTAAACTTCATTTAATTCTGACTCTGTTTTGGTTGATCCTACAAGGTTATCTACATAGTGATCTTCAAAAATTTGGACATAACCTTCAGATACATTCCAACAAAACAAAATCCTGCAGACTTTCTTACAAGAGGATTATCCTGTAAATTACTAAAATCCAACAAAAATTGGTTTCATGGACCTGAATTCATTCAGGATGAAACAATGTGTCCAGCAGAACAAATTAATGTAAAATTTAACATGATAACCACAAATAAAGTTGAGTCACTATTAGATTATAACAATTATTCTGACTTTGGCAAACTTGTAAGGGTAACATCTTACTGTCTCAGATTCATTAATAGTACTTGCATTTGCTCCAAACAAAACCACATTAAATTTAGATGTTTTAAACCCTTTATTTAAGTCATATGGATCATTAAACCACAAGAATCTTAGTTGATCTTTGTCATAGTCATTTTTTCAGATGAATTCTCAAAAAAGCTATGCTTATATCACTTTGAACTGCATAGTCACCTAATCTAAATCTTAGGAGTTTTACAAGGTCTGAAATAAGATTAGGCCCCTCTATGAGACAGTCATTCAAGCTATGCTTTTTGCCATCTTTAAGACTACAGTTATACACAACCCTAAGTTTTGTTGTGGGTGCATCCTTTCTATAGACTCCTGTGAGAGTAAGATAATGGCAGTTGTCTTTTTTAAAAAGGGTGATCTTTAACCTCCTCAATGGCTGTATATAAGTTTACATACGAATTTACATAAAACAACACATATTAAAAAAGAACATGAACTTATAGCCAATAATTCACATGCTTAGGCACTGACTCAGGAATTTATTATTGTACTCAGGCATTAAGTCTGATTGTCTTCAACACTCCATGGCCTCACAGCCATAAATTGACAATTTATTATTCAGCTTGATACAACCATTAATATTAGATTTGCACCAATCGAACATCTCTTTTGGATTGGTGATGTGACCTTTACTTGTTGCTTGTAGACTTGCCCGGGTAACTAACCTTTTGACAGTGCCACCAACACCATCACAGGGGCTCTCCGTGAGAGGTGACAAAAAAGTTCCATCCACATGTTAGTTGGAAATCTTTTTCATGTAACACTGAATTAATGATGTTTTTATACTTTTTATATTGACTTGCTACGCCATCGCTAAAGTAACAAATATGGTTTAGTTTAGGATTCTGACTTTTAAGTAATTTCAAGGCTTCACATAAAAAGAATGAACTGCAGTTGTGTTGTGTGTAAGTGAATCTGATATTACACAAAAATTTGTAACTTTTAGTTCACCATCAACTTTTTGATAGCAGACTAACGGATGCAAGGTAGCCTGGTTATTGTCCCAGTGATGCCCTTGTACAGCATCCTGAATTATAAAACTATAGTTTTCAGAGAAGTCAACAAGCACTAATGCTGTAGAATCATTGGGATTTTTCTTTACAGTTGGACAAATATTTTGATTGGGGTTTTGCTATGAAATGGTGTACTTTCAACTTTTTTACACTTTCACACATGTCTTCTACTACATTCGAAACACTTTTTGTCATTGTGACCAGTTGGGTATAGTCTGTATGAAGCCACTGCTTAAAGGATACCTCATCATCCATGTCATAATCATTGTTTCAAAAATGGTAAGAAGCCAACCCCGTAATTCATTTAAACCAGGACATGTTTTGCAGTTATTAATCATGCAGTTTCTGGTTTCAGCTAATTTAACATTTGTGAATTAACTTACCAAGTAATAAAATGGAAGTAAAATTACAATCAATGTTGTAAAAAGAAATTTAAACATTTCAAAATTTTGAAAAATTCAGAATTTTCACAAAGTACTTTTCTTTGAATAGCAAAACTATATGAAGGAGTTGAGTTAAGATCTATTCCTAAATATATGTTTTTGTATACATATGTATCTTTCTTTACTAGAAGTACCAACTTCCTGACTAATTTTCGACACCTTTATATTAAGCCTCAAAGTTGATGTTAATTTTGCAAATTTTGTGAAAATATCAACTTTTGGAAATTTTTAAAAATAAAAATAAATCCTTTTTTGGTTATTTTTTTATTTCACTCATAAATTTACAACCCATAGAGATTATTAGGAGTATTAAAACGGCTGTGAACTAAAACTTTTGAAAATGGTAGTCATAAAAGTGGGAGGAATTGATGCAAGCTTCAAAATGGTGTCATATTTAAGCCCTTGTAACTCAGAAACTATTTGTTCCACAGCCTTTTAGCTTGCAAAATTGAAAAGCCCACCAGAAGTTGTATTGGCATAACAAATTTGAAGCTTCTACACAATGCTCAGACTGTTATTTTGGCGACTAAAATTTTGTGTTGATGTGGATTCAATCTTACCTCGTATTTATGTATAAATGTTTTATCAAATAGCTAATGCGAAATAAATTTAGTCTATATCTATAAACTGAATAGCTATATGTACAAAACCAAATTAAATGTTTATTTTATTTACTTCATGGTTAAACTATTGAATTCTTTCTTTTTTCTAATTGTCAGCAATTAGATTGAGTCCTACAACAATTATCATAAATTCAAGACCTACAATTATTTATTGTCTACATAACATCTGATTAGTTCACTATAGACATACCTTAAATTTGTATTTGTAACATGTAAAGTAATTAATTTTAAATTCATTACATTTTTTCAAGAGCCTATGAATGACAATTTAAGTATCTAGCAATATCACCTTCGAATGAAATGTTGGCTAAAAATTTTATTTAAGTTTGCTTAACCATGCTGGATTTTTGGATAAAACCTTAAGTCTCAAACTAAAGAGTATGTGGAACATGTCAAAAGTAATAAATACTTATAATTTTCATACAATGATTACGTGAACTAGAAAATTGTAAAGAATGATGATCCTAATGTGTGAAAAAACACACATGCCCAAAATCTATAATAATAATAATAGCTACCTGAATGTAAAAATTTAAAATGGTACGGCTTAGTTAATTTAAAGAAAAATTTAGACACTTCCATGAATGAAAGAGATAGTTTTTGAATGTGAATAGTGTATACCGTATTCTTAGCTAAGTTATTACGTTACATTACATTTCATTTGGAAATGAAGGCACTTGGGCCTATTGAGGTAATCCAAGTCATCAGCTACATTTTAATAATAATAAAATTTTGTAAAATGTCAATCTCAAACTAGCTAATTAATATACAACTATTTACTTCTACCAAAAGAGCCTACAAAACTGAAACTAAGGATATACACGATATACAATCTACAAACTATCTCTCTCACTCATGAAAGTGTCTAAATTTTTCTTGAAATTAACTAAAGAGCTACTGTGTACCACATTTACCATATTTTATCAAACTAAGACTTTTGCACATGAATGGTTTCCACACACTTTTTTCATAAATTTGTCAACTAATTTGTAAACTGTGTGACAAATACGTTTGGACTAGGACTCTATCATAATTATGCAAGTTGTACCAAGAGCCCAATTTCCTTTATAAATAGCTTCTATTCAGTGCTGTACTCAGTGTTGCCAGATCTACAGATATATCTGTAGATCTACAGATTTTATGAAGCAATTCAGATTTTCAGATTTTTTCAATAATTTATGCATAATCTACAGATTTTTAATCCAGCAAGCAATCATTATTATTTACTTCCAAAATTTACAACAAGGAAATATTAGGCCTACAGTCTCAATCAATAGGACACAAATGTTCTCGGTATTCAGTTTCAGAAGTCGAGTCGACTCGCTTCTGACTACGATATACATGCCGATTAAATCATTTAATCGGCGCTGATTGGTTGATATTCCCTCTACGTCATGGTAGCATGGAATGTTTTTGTTGAAAAAAATGATATTTATCTGTTTAAATCTAAAAAGATTTTTTTTGTTTCATTTATGTGTATGAATTAAGAAGTATTCGGTGTTCTTATAGTTATTACAGCAATAACCAAAAGGTATTTCCTTTGTCACAAAGTAACGGAATTCAATTTGTTTACTTTCATTTACTTTACTTTTTTTATGTTAAAGTGCCATATTTATATGTTTATAAAAATAAACAAAATATTATACAAGATTTTATCATTGATAATACATTAAGACAGTTGATAATACCTTAAGACAGTAAATTAAATAAAAATATGTCAAAATTATTATTTAGATAAATATTATAAATCTACAGATTTCTACAGATTTTTTAATCAGATTTATCAGATTTTTAAAAATTCCATCTGGCAACACTGGCTGTACTGTACATTGAAGGGTTTTTATTTTTAATATTTGTTTAGTTATATGCACAAAGTCAATTTAAATTATATAAGAAATACTAAAAGTTCTCAGTTTCATATATATATATATATATATATATATATATATATTTGGATTAACTGAATTGTTAAGCCTATTATCATAATAGAAGTTAAAAAAAATTCATTGGTTGGCACCAATTTACCATGTAAGAGTCACATAATTATCTCTGAAGAGATTTCCTGGAGGGATTACAATAACGTTTAAACTTAAACATGTAGTTCTTTTTTTGTTCACAATGTACAGACAGTGCCTGAAACAATATTTTCTATTAAAATGAGCCATAAGAATATTCACTGGAACTGAATTGTATGCTCAAATAAGAAGAATGGTTCAATCACTAATTATGGAGAGCTTTTTCTGCAAGTAGAGGTTGCAACCTCTCCTTCCTTCAAGCGAATACTGTAATGTTCTACATGATGATACAACTTAGATATTTTTTCCACCGTACCTCGCATAAGATTAACTACAGAGTCTTATGAGTTGCTGTTCACAACGAATTCTTTTAGTTGGAGACAACTCACCATAATAATGGCAAAAAGTGGTATCTGGCAACTCAGTCTTCGTTAGAAAAATACATTAATTATTAATTACAGTTTCGCGTGCGTTTAATAATTAATTTCTTACAAGAACAAAGAAATAATGATGTCAATATTTATGGATTTGAGCAAGGTGTTTGATGTAATAGATCATAATATTCTACTTAATAAATTGTGTTGTTATGGATTTAGAGGGGCAATCAGTGATTGAATTAAGTTATTTGCCCGATAGATATAATTTTGTTTGGTGATACATTCATAATTAGTTGGGTGTCCCTTATAAAAAAATCATTTTCTGTCTAACGATTTATTTATTGGGTAACTTTGTTATTTCTGTTATATTACTAATATATATTGAAAGATGCTTTTACTTTTATTCATTCCGGTTGATAATTACATTATTACTTTATAACTTGCGATATCCACATCAAGAGTGGTCTGGAAGGAAGATCTCTCAACCAGCAGGTGTTCTTCGAAAATATAAAGATGTCATTAGTCGACCGATCCCCGTTATAGAGGATTGTGTTTTGGCTAATTTCAACTTTAAATGATTTGTTTCGTAAATTTTCGTTTTTCATTTTTTTTTTTTTTTCCGCAGGGAATGAGGCTCGTGTGTTTCATAAATTTTCATCTCGTTTGGAGTGAAGGGATACTTATCAGGGATTGGGGGGGAAGGTCTCTCACGAGAATGATATTTGTAAACAGAAGGGCATAAAACAAGTTCTGAGTTATGCCTGACGCATTCGTGAAATCTTATGAAAAATGTAAATATAGCTAAGGAGAACAAAGAAATAATGATGTCAATATTTATGGATTTGAGCAAGGTGTTTGATGTAATAGATCATAATATTCTACTTAATAAATTGTATTGTTATGGTTTTAGAGGGGCAATCAGTGATTGAATTAAAAGTTATTTGCCCGATAGATATAATTTTGTTTGGTGATACATTCATAAATAGTTGGGTATCCCTTATAAAAATTCATTTTCTGTCTAACGAATTATTTATTGGGTAACTTTGTTAATTCTGTTATATTACTAAAATATATTGAAAGTTGCCTTTACTTTTAATCAAACCGGTAGGGAGTTAAACTTTTAAAAGTGGTTGAATTATGTGTGGCTAACTACGTTATTTGTTTCGAAAAGTTTAACTAAGTTTAATGAAGTTCAAGTTAGTTATATTTGATTCTAATCGTTAAACACTATATACATCTATTGTAAAACCCTATATACATCTATACATCTATAGTGAAACACTATATATTTATATATATATAGCTATTTTTGTACGGATATGGGGGAGGAATTTATAGGCCGTGCTTTTCAGAACATGTTGATAGAGTTTAATATCAGCTATTACACAACCAATTCTACACATAAGGCTTCTTTAGCTGAAAGAGTTCAGATATATATATATATATATATATATATATATATATATATATATATATATATATCATAAGCTGTTTAAAAGACTGTATATATATAATTATAGTAAACTTATGTCGAAATAAACTAGTTAACCATAAAATTAATTATTTTCTATTATTAAGTTTTCTATGTTGAATTATGTGTGGTTAACTACGTTATTTGTTTCGAAAAGTTTAACTTCAAGTTTAATGAAGTTCAAGTTAATGTTAAATTTGTTTCTAATCGTTAAACACTAAAATAAAATTAAATGTTATAATATGAAAAATAAATTATATATATATTATATATATATATATATATATATTACATATACCTAACATAAGATGTTTAAAAGAATGTATATATATATATAAGCATAATAATATATATCTAGCAAGAGCAATCCGATCATTGCAAAAAAAAAAAAACTGGAAAGGTATGCAATTCCAGGTTTAATAATAATAAAGATTGAGTGTAAAAATTATTTATTTAATAAACAGAATTTAATTGGATTAACTACCGTCATATATTGTGGTACACAATGGATGATTAATATACTTTTTTTTTTCCTTTTTTTAATTTTTTTGCAACACCCCCACCCCCATTTGCAACACCCCACCCCCTTTGCAACACCCCACCCCCTTTGCAACATTACATAATAACTTGCAACATTCTTGCACTCTCCCCTTTTGCGGCTATACTACTTGTTGCAACATTTACTTGTTTTATCTTTGTGTTTACCAGTCATTTAACAAAAAATAAAGTTTAACTTTAATAATTCTGAGAGATATTTAATTAATGTCACAGAAAATGATAATGCTAACTTTAATTTCTACCAAAATTCCATACCGCGATAAGTTGATCTGTTATGAGCATGTATCACTTAAGTGACGGGTCAGTCATTCGGAATTATCGATGGTGAAGGTCAGTCTCCAGTCCAATTGCAATAACACCTTTAAAATGAGTGCTGGAATCAAGTGCCAAGAAACCAAAAACTTTCATTATGAGTGGGAGACGGCATATTTTTTTTTAAGATGAAAAATTCCAAATGTGTGTGTTTAATTTGCCATGCATGTGTCACTTTCGTCAAAAAGGAATTTAGAGAGGCATTTTAAAACTATTCACAAGCGGTATGACAGTGATTTCCCAGCTGAAAGTGAACTACGTAAGAGAAAAGTCAATGAACTTAAGTCTCAAATTAGTGCTCAGCAGTCTATCTTTACAGGGCCTAGCACAAAATCGAAAGTAGCAACGATTGCGTCATTTCGGGTGAGCCGTGTACTTGCGAAACACAAACCTTTTCAGGATTGAGAAATATTCAAAGAAGCATTTACAGAGACAGCAGAGTCGTTGTTTCTGAATTTCAGTAATAAATTGGAAATATTGTCTGCTATTAACCAGCTTCAGCTATCCAGAAACACTGATGCGGCGTTGTGAAGTAATGGATGAGAATTTGGTGGAACAACTGAAGAAAGACATAAACGACTGCGTGTTCCTTTCACTTCAGTTTGATGACTCGACAGATATGATCAACACATCACAGTTATGCATTTTTATTAGAATCGTGTTTAAAGATATGACTGCCGAAGAAGAACTGCTTAAAATCCTACCTTTAAGAGGGAAAACTCGAGGTGAGGACATTTTTCATGCATTCAGTGAGTTTGTTAACGACACACAATTCCCACTTCACAAGCTTGTGAGCATGACAACTGACGGATCACCTGTTATGACTGGCCGCTCCAATGGGTTCATCGCCCCGTGCAAAAGTGAGAAAAGGTTTCCAAACTACTTTAATTATCACTGTATAATTCACCAACAAGCATTGTGTGGTAAAATGTTGAATATTAAAGAAATTATGGATATTTCCCATAAGATTGTGTGTCCTATTCGGGCGAGAAGTCTACAAAGGCGTCTCTTCCGGTCTCGGCTAGAAGAAAATAAAACAGAACACACTGACCTTTTGTTGCACACTGATGTCAGGTGGCTAAGTAGAGGTAAATTCCTGCAGAGGTTTAGGGATCTCTTACCTGAAATTAAAGACTCTGAAGTTAAAAGAAACATATTACAAAGAGTTGGAAGACGAAGTGTGGCTGTTAGATTTAGCTTTTATGACTGACACCACTGCTTTTCTAAATTAGCTAAACTTAGAGTTGCAAGGTAAAAATAAAACTATTGTTGAAATAATTACCTCAGTGAATGCTTTTAAACAAAAACTAGAACTGGTATCCTCGCAGCTGCAGCGACACCAACTGCGGAACTTCAAAAACATGATGTGTCAGAGCTGGAAAGTCAGGGGAAAAATACGAGCAGTTTAACACTGTTCGATACGTTGAACAGTTGCAGAATGTTATTACAGACTTCAACAGACGATTCCAAGACTTAGCAACACTAGAACCTGTAGCAACATTCATGTGCTTCCCATTTGGTGCAAACTTTGACATTGATGATATTGCATAAAAAATGGCCTTATTGTTTAATATGGACATATCTGCAGTCGAGAATGAAATTTTGACCCTGCGAAACGACATTTAAATCAAATCCAGGACTTCAGAAGGAAACTTTTGGCACCTACTTCTTGAAGAAAATGATCCGAATGTCAGAAAAAGTGCCATGTACTTGATAACATTTTTTGGATCAACCTACCTTTGTGAGTCAACGTTCTCACACATGAATATCATCAAATCAAAATACTGAGCCACTCTGACAGATGATCACCTGGATGCTTGTTTGAGGCTAGCAATCAGCAGCTACAATCCGGACTACACACGGCTTGCTGATGCCATGCAGTGCAAATCATCACATCAGTAAAGTAAGCTCTTCCTATTCCAGTATACCTAATTTCTAATAAGTTTGGGGGTTAAAATTTAATGAAAATATATCTGTGTGCATGTGGCAATATATTTTTATATTCATTTTATTCTCTCTCTCTCTCTCTCATATATATATATATATATATTTATAATATATATATATATATATATATATATTATATATATATATATATATATATAACTGGGCTGGTGGATCGTATAGGGAGAACTTTGGAAAAAGTAGATCCCATCTCAGTAAAGTCTGGCCACCCCTGGTATAGAGTATAGACAAACTTACGTATGATCGACATGTTACTTTGTTAGACATTATCATTAAGATGACTCGTATGAAGGCACTTCGCTCTGAAAGTGTTGCTAAGGAGAGAGCGACCATTCACAGTGCATTCGGATGATTACATTATTGCTGTTAGGAATGTTGTGGCACCAGATCCAAGGACATTTGTAAAGCAGATCAAGGATAAAACTAACTTGTTACCCAATTCAGACGATTTTGGAATCGGACGCGCAGTACCGACCCTGGAAACCCTACTGCTTCCAGAAGCTTTATGAAAAAGATTTTGATCGCCACTTGAAGTTGGCTGAAGAAATGGATACATTGATGGATCATGACAATGAGCTAATTGATCACTTGTTCTTCACTGATGAAGCGGTCTTTCATCGTAGTGGATTTGTGAATCGTCACAATTGTCATTACTGACATGATAAAGAGTCAAAGCCCTTATGATCTCATTGAAAAGGGCCCGTTCATACTGAAAACAACGATGGCAGTAGAAAAGTCTCTCTCCATGCTTAAGACGTGTGTGTCGCCCCATAATATGAAACTGGAGTGACATTGATAGACTTTATTTCATGCAGGACGGGACACCCCATAATTTTGCACAGACTGTTTGTGATGAATCAGAAAAGAAGTTTTCTGGTCGGTGGATAGGTTGGTGGGGAGCCATCGACCGGCGGCTAGCATGTAGCCCTGACTTGACCCCCATGTGATTTTTGTATGGTTATATAAAGAAAAAAGTGCATAGTCAAAACCCTAAAACATTGGAACAACCTGAGGCCGCCACCCACAGGGAGGGTCATGCCATTCCACCTCAGATACCCCGTACAGCTTGTAAGGAATTCAAGCTGGGGATAAGAAAATGCATCCTACACATAAGAACCGTTCTCCATATAGCGTACTTCACAAGACCCCTGTACAGAGACAGCAACTGAGTGGGGGTGAATAAACTGTAGAGCCTGTACAGCACATGTAACCTACTGTATTACAAGCTGATTTAGAAAGGGATTATATGTGATCTTTCGATCATGAGAAAAGGAAATGCCAAGAATGTTAAGGGGAAGGATTGAGTTGTGTATTCTTGAAGGTAAGGGGATAGTCGTATGGAAAAGAGTGACGAGTGGACAGATGGCGGAACTGAGTTTTTGAGGCATTGAAAGCCACGAAGTTTTCTCTGCCCCAATCAGAGATAGTAGAAAGCTCAGAGGTCAGGTGCACCATAGCCATCCTACGCGAACCATGGAGTGACTGTTGAGAGGAACGCTTCGTAAAGCAGGTAGAGAAGTGGAGGGTGGAATCATCGGCATAGAAGTGGATAGGACAGGAAGTGCGACTTAACGAATCATTGATAAATAAAAGGAAAATAGTGGGTGATAGGACAGAGCCATGAGGAACACCACTATTAATACTTTTAGGAGAACAGTGGCTACTTACAGCCGCAGATATAGATTGGTCAGAAAAGAAATCAGAGATGACACAGATAGAAGGATAGGAACTGAAGGAGGGCAGTTTCGAAATTAAAGATTTGTGCCAGACTCTAACAAAAGCTTTTGATATGTCCAACGTAATAGTAAAAGTTTCACCGAAATTACGAAAGGAGGATGACCAAGAGTCGGAGAGATAAGCAAGAAGATCGCCAGTAGAGCCTCCCTTGCAGAATCCATACTGATGATCTGAAAGAAGATGAAGATAAGTAAGTGTTTAAGAATCTTCCTATTAAGGATAGGTTCAAAAACTTTAGAAAAGAAAGAAATCAAAGCAACTAGACCAGGGGTGGGGAACCTGCGGCCTTCTGCCTATTTGACATTCAGAATTCATACCGTACGATAATGGACAGCAACTGATACCCCTTTAGGGCTTTAGGCTTACGCCCTTACCTATCAACGATCAACTCGACTGGCTGACTGGATGACAGTTACTGACGATTCTCCGTTAGTGACACGCACGCTTGTTTCCTTTAAAACTGTAAATCTTTGATCAATTCGTGTACCATTTTTATTTAAAAATCTTCTGGTACCCCAATCATGTCAAAAACTGTGAAAAGAAAATTAAAGGAAGAGAACAGAATATAACTGCAGATTTTCAATGCTACGAGGAGTTACTGGCTTTGGGTACTCTTACGGGGAAGACAGTGGAATTGACGTCTTGTCTCTCTCCAAAGAAAATGCCGTGAAGCGAAACTGAATTTATGTAATTTAGTAAGTGTATGCACAGATGGTGCACCTTCCATGAGAGGAAAATGTGCAGGATTTGTTGCGCTACTACAAAAAGAACTGCCAAATCCAGATAGCTTGATTTCCTTTCACTGTATTTTGCATCAACAGAATCTCTGTGCCAAATCTACTGTTTTAAGTGATATATTAAGTAAAGTTATACGTATTGTGAACTACATTACAGCAAATGCATCACGACATCGCCAGTTTCGCAATATGCTTATGCTTGATGATGAAACATTCACTGTGGATCTTCCGTATCATTCTAAAGTGCGCTGGTTGTCACAAGGGCAAGTCTTTGAAAAACTTTTGTCTTTGCGAAAACAAATCACAAGATTTTCTGAGGAACTCAATGAACCATGTGAATTGTCAAAAAAGGATTTCTGCAGAAATGCTGCATTTTTGTGTGACGTAATGTCAAGCAAAATTACCTGAATTTCTTTGCAAGGTAAAACTAAATCCATATATGAAATGTGGCAAAAAATCCAGGCTTTTCGGAGGAAGCTGCGCTTTTTCAAAACTATCCTTACCCGATCGGAACTTTCAGCTGAACACTTCCCTGAACTGGCAAAGGTAATTGATGAAGAAGATAAAAGCAAATCATTAAGGGAATGCGATGTGAAAGAATACACGGCTGTCCTAGACTCCCTGATTGAAGAATACGATGAAAGATTTGAAGATTTTGAGAAACATGACTTCACACTGAAACTAGCTTTCCAACCACACCTGGTTGGCGTCTCCAAAGCACCTGACGATTTACAGATGGAGTTGATTGAGCTATTAGAAGATAATATCCTTAACCCTTTGCCTGTCCCGTGCATCACATGTGATACATGCATCACATATGATACACAGAGCGCATCATAAATAATATTTAGTGTGATACATTCTATGATCACATATTACCCTCCAACTAAACCAAATAAACCTCCTATAACCAAAAGCCTGAAAACAAGCATGGACGTTTGGACCAAACTTATGAAAATGCTTTGGACAGGCAAAGGGTTAAGTCTCTATTTGATACTAAGAAGGATCCTGTTGAAATATGGAAAAATGGCGTTGAATACCCACGTCTGCGCCAACATGCTCGTCGAATGTTGCCTTCTTTCGGCACAACCTACTGTTGTGAATCAACGTTTTCATATGTGACTCAAATCAAAACGCGCTTGAGATCTCAGATGACGAATATTCACCTGGAGGACCAACTAAAACTACGGTCAACGATATTGGAACCAAATGCACGACTCCTGTCCCGCAATAAGCAGTCACAAAAAAGTCATTAAATGGTTTATCACTTTTTCACTTAATATTATCATCATTTCACTTAATATCATTTTTCACTTAATATTAGTTATATTGTTAATTATTCCCCACAAAATAAATGTGCACTTGCTGAATTTTTTATTTATTATAAAAGCCCTCACGTATTATCAAGTTTGATTTAAAATTAATAAATATGTAGATTGTAGACTAAAATATGACATTTTGTTGTACTGTATATGTTAAATTCTCAGCATGCGGCCTAATAGGGTCTTGGTTAAATGAAATGCGGCCTTCCAATGAAAAAAGGTTCCCCACCCTGAACTAGACAATAGTTGGAGGTTTGAAGCGGTCACCCTTCTTTGGTACAGGCTGAATGAAATCGAACTTCCACGTAGGAAGAAAAGTAACAGACGAAAGATGAAGAACAGGAACCATCAGTTAAAAATGTAAATTCGCCAGTAACTTTTTATACACCTTCTATATACGAGTATTTCGACATTATCGACTACTGTGTAATGTAAATTGGAGAAAGATATAGGTTTTCATATGTTACTTAGGAAACACTGAGTTTACTCTTTAAGCACGTCCTATGTCCTCTCAGAAATTGAAGTACAAGATTTCTGTATGGATTCCATTAGTAACGCTTACTGTTCGAACCCTGTTGCCGGAGTTGCAGTAGTCTGAGCATCCACTCTTAAATATTCTCAACCAAACAGAGGAAAATATTGAGTTTCTTTCCAAGAAGAATGAAATTGTCTCAAAGGTGCTTCAACTTTTAATATTTGTATCCATTACACGACATTCACAGTTAAGCAACGATATAATTAAACCAATAAGTATAATTAGGAAGTGTTCGTGGAAAATAGACAAACTTCAGATATTGCAGTAAAAATCAGAGTTCATCGGTAAGTGAAGTTGATATGTTAAATATTTGGATTAATTGTAAACGACGTTGTGTAATCCTACGTTGTGGTTCTTTTGAAATTTTTGTTGCTTGCGAATTTTAGCGATAATTTTGTGTTTTTCGAATGTTTGTGCGTAAACAAACTTCCTCAGTTCATTCTGCGAATTGTGGTCTTAATGGGATATGTAAACACAGCCTCAATTAGTGCGAAACGTAATTTAATAACATTTCAACAAATTTTGGTTGAACTTACGTAGAACTGAATCGTTTCACAACCGGAGTGGAAGAATTTTAGGATAAATATATTCAATCGACCTATCAAATTAGCAGGAAGTCGAAACTTGGTACACTTGTAAACTGAACCCTACTGATGAATATATTAAAAGTCCCAACAAATCCAAGTTGTGCTCCAGCCGCCATCTTGGAAAATGGCGGCCGAATTTCGGTTTTTTGGAAATAACTTCAGACCCGTAAAAGATACGAAAATTTACCAAGAGAGCAAAATCATTCTACATAAAAAGGCAAACATTTTCTGTTCCCAACTTTGTTTTGTACGATGAAAAATAAAAAAGTTACGCAAAATACAAAATTCCTTTATTCTATGAATCAGTGCAGACATGACGTTCAAACTTGGTTAATGGGTAGAAATTCGAATATTTTGTTGCAATTTATTATTTCAGAACCATGACAGTTTGTTTTTTATAGGTAGTTTGGTAAAAAAGTAAAGCACAACAGAAAGAGCTAGAGAAAAATACTGTAATGTAATTTTTTTGATGACGGGTAGGAGCTAAGTTATCGGTTTGGAGTAACATTATTTAAAACAGTTATTTTATTCCTTCATTAGACATCTAAGTATTGAAAATGGAAATAATTATGAATGCTATTCTCAATACATACATTACTAATATATTTTATGTAAAATATAACATGCATTTTTCCTTATCTTGTATACTGAAGAAAAATGTAACATAGGAAGAATTTTCATGTATTGATGATGACCATGATGTTCAGACAGGTTTTATGGATTGAACATAAAATAACATCTTATTGAATGGTCACAGTAATCCTTAGACACTTGGGAACATCACTATAGCTAACTATAATCGTCTGTTGTTACCTAAAATGAAAATGTAGTAATCTAAGTCTTGGAGTGCAACGCAGTAATACAGTATATAGCTTTAACACTAAGGCACTGTGTGACATCTCTAATGTTGAATAAAGTCATCTAACATGAGCTAGGAAATAAAATGTAATTGTGTCTCCCTGTTTTAAGTATAATTTTCTAATTACTACGCAAAAATAAGCTAGATTGTACATTTATTGCATTATGTGTAGTGTCATATTGCAACACACTCAGTTATCAGTTGTCTAGTAGCGTTTCAACATAAGAGTTCTCGCAGGTAGTTCCTTCACATCCTCCACACATCGCTGAGCACAGCAAACCAAACTGTATGCACTTGCATCTCTTGGTGCATCCTAGCTTGCAGTTACATGAAATGAGGTTAAGAAGTTGTGATGGAGCGGCTTCCTTGGTAGTAGGGACAGGCCTCAGTGATTTCCCTGTCATGGACCATCCCCACTCTGTTGGCTCCAGGCAGTTTCCTAACCATTCTTGGACCTGCAAGTACACTCTGTATGAGTGTTGCTCTGCTGCTGCACTGGTCGGAGGTAGGGATGCTAGTTGAAAAGATGTATCTAACTTCTTTTTTGCTACTATGCGATTATACATGAAGTATCTTAGCTCATCCAAGGACTTTGATTTTGATCCGTACATTTTTAAGAGGAACTTTTCCCCAGCAGCTTTGATATCTTCTTTACTGGCATCCTTTTGGTTAAATATTTTCATTTCTTCTCTCATTTCTGTATGGTTCTGTAGAAGTTGGAGACCTCTAACTTTTCCTTTTTTATACAAAGCTGATGTGGTATCGCATCCAGTCATGGCGTGAGCAGATAGCAAAACTTCACAAGCCTTCCCCATGTTTTTTTTCTCACTTTGGATGCTGAAAATACGGGGTGTGCTGTTTGATTTCCCTGGTTTGAGAAACCAAATTTCAAAGTCTTCATGGGCTAGAGCAGTTAGAAGCACTAGAAGATCCGTATCCTGGCCAACAACTACTGTTTGATTTTTGTGTTTAGCTTGATCTAGAGCAGCCTTAACAATAACAGTATCTGCATCACTCTCCGCCTGAACAACAGAATAACCTTTGATCTTCATACTAGACACAAGAGATGCAATCAGGGCCCGTTTGTTGTTTCTGTTAGCAAGAAAATCTGATTGTGGTATAGTGGTTGGTGTATTCTCATTAAATATGATATCTCTAGAAGTTCTTTTTGCTGCTCGTCGCTCTTGCTCGGCTGTCTTAGTGGTTTCTCTGTCAGGATAACCATCAAACACCACTGTACAGTTTTTACCGTAATTGCTCTCTACAGAGGTTGTATACAAGTCAAACAGCTGACCAAATGTAGCGGGTTTTGGCCAAACAACGCAATGAAGAAGGTTTCCTCCATCTAAAATGTAGTGAGGATTGGCTGGTAAAGCTAACATCTCGTTGTGCGACTGAAAAGCATTGATCAGAGAAGACTTTGTGCCTTTTCTTAACAATGTTGAGTCAAATAATGATGGAGGCACACTTGCCAGCTCATACTGAAAGTACCCTTTAACTTCTGTTTTGCTTATGTCCAAACATATCATTCTGTGGAAGAGTTCTTGTGGGGAATGCAGGATTACAGTTTTTTCTTTCATCTTTATTGTGCCAGATGACAGGTTAGACAAAGGAACTACTTTCTTCTTCCTTTGCAGTCGAATATCAGAGAAGCTATGACTTGAGAGTGCTTTCATTGTTTCTGTACCAATCTCTAGTGCCCTATCACATGTTATTGATGAATCTGCTATCAACCCATTTGAGAGGTTTACCAACTGTCCTGATAATTGACCAAATGGGTTATGTTCTTTTAGCCAGCAAACAAATGTCACAAAGTCGTTTAAATCTCTTGTTTGACGAGATGTTCCAGATTCTATGTTCTGATGACTAATTGTTACACTTATTCCTGCGAACTCTGATAACGTTCCAGTTATTTCACCACAAGCTGGAGCAGACAACACCCATCTCTGTAAAGTTGAATCTGTGATTCCCCGACCATGTGTAAGTCCACCTATTGCTTTAAAGCTACGCATTAAAACTTGCTCAATGCACATATCTGTTGACACACCAGACCAGAATCTGTCACTGCGCCTGATTGTGAAGTAACCATCTTTCGTGAATCTTTGGAAGTCCTCAGATGACATTTTGTTGGGCAAATCCTCCATCAAAGTTAGATACAGATGGGCACATTTTGCATAGTGTATATGACCTGCACTATGAAAGTAAGGAAGCATATATTTGACAGTTTCAATATGCAAATTCCAGTCTGCTGTTCGTTCTGCTCTTATAAACTGAAGGATAAGCATGACTTGCTGAAAATACTGAAGCCATAACTTAGGTGTTTTGCCTGAATTCTGCATATCTTTTTTGACTTTCTCAAACAGATTTATGTAGTTCTCAATAGCAACACACTCAAAAACATCTTCAGAAGTTAGTGCCTTTGCTGAATACTGTTTTGATATTTCACACAGTATGTTTTGTGATTCTTCAGCTTTTGAAGCCAATTCGTCATGAATGAGAGTAAAGAGTGCTGCAGCTGTTAGAATATGAGCACGTACGGCTCTGGCATATGAATGGCCTTTCATCATGTGGGGTACAGTCGCTTTTCCATAAACAGTTTGCCACAACTCCTCAATCCCACTACCACTCATTATATGTCCTACTGCTCCCATGTATGACATCAACAAATGAAAACCTCCTAAGCGAACAACTATTGAAGATACAAGACTAGCAACTGGTTCTGACTCAACAATATCTACAGACTTCAAGAACAAGGGTTGGTCAAAAGTAACTACACATGCCTGATTATGACTTTGGCTTTCTTTTGCGGCAAACATCAAAGCTGAGTAAAGGGTTGTCAGATTTCCTGGTTCTAGATTTATGAAAGGCACTGCCAGCACACGACTTACATTCCATGTTCCATTTGTAACTGCATATTTCATATAGCCATTCCAGCTTGGTAATTTATTTTGAACTTCACTAAATCCAGCCAACCACAGAACATCAAGTTTGAAACCTCTGCGAACTACATCTCCATCTTCATGTGTTATGTCACTTAAGATTATGCTCTTCAAACCTGATGTGGGAGGTTTTTTGTAAGGGATAATGGGTATTTGATTTGAAGTAGTGTCACATTTTTCACCAATATTACGTGCTAAAGGAGGGCATTTCGAGACAGAGTTTCCTGGAGTAACACACTTTATTCCTCCAAGTGCATGAAAGGTACCCAAACCATCCAGGGTTCTTGTGTTCACATCAGCATTATCAAAGACAAACTGTATAAATGCATCTGGTTGTACTGTTGACCGTGGGCTATTAACAGCACAATTTAGGAAGTTTGTGGCTTCTTTGTATGAAGAGCATGCACCCACAGCATGCAAAATGTCTATTAGATGTCTTGATCCATAATTGCGATATAGGTGTACAGAAAGTCCCAAATGCAGTGGAGATAGGAATGAACGTGGCCTCATAGCAGAAATTATCGAATGGTTGATAAAAGTTCTCTTGCGATCTATACTTTCAGGTGTAGGTTGAGTTTTAGTTGAAATAAGAATCTCAGTGAAAGCTGTAAGTGTCGGGGGAACTAAAGTCTGACCCTCAGCCTTCATGTCATCAATGTCTGGGTACATGCTACAATCATACACTGTTTTACAAATGTCTTCTTTGATGATTTTTGCAGCTGTTTCAACAATACGTAATCGTTCACTAGTCTCATCTGTCTTCTTGTTTTCATACCATTGTTCTGTTAAAATCCTCCGTCCTGTGTGAGTGAAGCTAAATATGTTATGTCGGGAATGCAGATCTGTACAGATTATGCTTGACTTGTAGTGTGAAAGGAACTTACACTTAAGCCAGTGGTCACTGTAAAGGTCTTCTTTTTGTGCACCAGAAACTTCCATCATAATATCTTTCAGCTCACTCAAACTGTACTGACACTCATCATTACTTTCAATGTATTCCAAAAGTTTTTTGAAAGCAGACGAAGCTACTGATTCTTCTGGACGTCCTGCTGAATCTCTTTGTGCAATGCGCTTGAATGTGCTGTAACATACAAAGTGATAACGACCTTCTTCTGCTACTAAATCAATGGAATTTGCAATACGTGAATATACTTCCTGCCCCCAACTATCACTGCGCTGTTCACAAATTGAAATAATTTTTTCTCGAAATTCAAGAGTAGCCACATTATATACAGTGAGGCGTCTATTTTTTGAATGTTTTGTGTCAGGTAAACTTGCTTTCTCTCCACAAAATATACAGTCACTTAGAAAGTTAAATGTCTTTATTTCTGAACGAAGAACTCTGTTGGCTTGTGAAGTTGATTGTTCTGAAGGTTCCTTATTGACAGCAGCTATACTGTGCTTTCTTGTGTAGTTTCTCCGACAGATTTTGTGTACTGGTACACTCTTCAGTTCCTGAAATGTCTTGTATTTATCATCTCCTCTATCTTTGCTTGCTTGAATCAGAGTCTTGATCCCTCTTTCCACAAATACCCCGCTTCCCACATCGATCTCTTCTGCACATATCAAGCACTTCATCTTGACTCATCAATAGCGTCCATTACCTGAAAAGAAAAGAAAAATATTAGTTCGTCTGTCATTCACTTTGAACTATTACTTCGGTATATTAACTCATAACCTCCGATTGAGTGAATAAATGTTACAGATGAATCCGTAGATATAATCATAATTAAGAGTATTTATTAGAAGTAGAATATAGGAAATTAGGGACAGAGTTGCCCATATCTGCTAGAAACAAGAAAATGTATTGGTATAAATATTTAGAAAACCAGGTAGTCACAATTTATATTTCTACTAGCTCGTTCCTGTGAAATATTTTTTCACAAAATCACCCATACAAAGTAAGAGGTGTTTCTGAAAATAGGCAGTCATAACAAAACATTCGCTTTTTTTACCTACAAACCCAGTTTGAACGTCGTGTCCGCATTGATTCATAGAATGAAAAATCTTTGGTTTTGCATAACGTTTTTATTTTTCATCGTACAAAACAAAGTTAGGAACAGAAAATGTTTGTCTTTTTATGTAGAATGATATGCTCTCTTGGTAAATTTTCGTATCATTTACGGTTCTAAAGTTATTTCCAAAAAACCGAAATTCGGCCGCCATTTTCCAAGATGGCGGCTGGAGCACAACTTGGATTTGTTGGGACTTTTAATATATTCATCAGTAGGGTTCAGTTTACAAGTGTACCAAGTTTCGACTTCCTGCTAATTTGTTAGGTCGATTTTCCTAAAATTCCTCTACGGGGAGGGGCCATATCCAGCCGCTGTATCTCCCTTCCTGACGGACGTTTCTTAGTTATTATTATTTATAATAATATGAATTCCTATTAGCTACTCTTGCTTAGTATTCCATAATAATATAGTGTTTATATTACTTTTTAATATTATTATTAAGAATATTATTATTATTATTATTATTTCAGCCCCATTAACATTATTATTATTATTATTAATAAAGAAATATATAGTTAAATACAGTGTTTCTCTAAATGCAATTCAACAAACTCTAAATACTTTCGACAATATTCATTTCATTTCGTCAACGCTTTGACGATATTTTTGACAGAAAAATCTTATGAAGGTAATTGACTAAATGGATATGACAAACATGCAAACTATTTGCAGTAAGAATGACATTATACGTAATATAAATAATGTAGTATTGTCTTAGACATTATGAAGGAAATTAAATTCAAGTGACAATTACGATTCCGTGTTTGACCATATCAAATAATTTTGTAGTTCAAAATTGCTGCATTATTTATTAAACACAATTACAATCACACTTACGTCACCAACTTCGCGTTCCCGTAACGTGAACCACTCCAAAGCAAATGAGTGTAAAGAGAGTTTTCGGATTAGGGCCCTACCCATACTCAATTAACCAGATTTTTCCAAAGTGATGAAGAATTTGGGTTTCTCTCTTGGGGTGACGTCCCTTCCCCGGTGACCCCCTTGTAGTAATGCGAACAGCACTAAATGAAGGTTCGAATGCTCCATCGCTTGGGTTGTAGCCCCGCCGTTCCTATAATATTTAACTAACAGACGTCTAATCCATCGTCGAAAGAGCTTCAAAGGTGCCTTTCAAATACCGAACTGCGCCCAAAGATGTTAATTATAAACCATACCATATTTGTATGACGGAGTGTTAGCGTTCTTTTAAATTTAAGAACAAAAACAAAACTACAGGTAATAAGTTCTCACTGCTGTCACAAAAAAGGACTGCTACACACACACACACATATATATATATATATATATATATATATATATATATATATATATATATATATAATATATAATGATAGGATGACTGGAACTTAGCAATGCAAGGACATATAAGGCCACGCATCAGACAACATATGAATATACACACACATCCTGTTTATACGTAATTATTTTACTTATAAATGCGCTTATAAGTAATATAACTATATTAACAATAAATTAACTTCGGAGCACATCATGATAATGAATGCGCAAAAATCCCAATCTGATTCGTGACTGATGGCTAAATTTCTGATATTTGTGGGCGTGGTCTGTAACATATTAATTTGTGATAAATTTATCGCTTTCTGATTCACCCTTGAACCAACTCTTACGTAATTCTTCGAGAATCTGACCAAGTGTAATAGTATGATAACACGATGTTTGAAGGACCTAAAATCACACTGTCCTTCATACATAAACAGTAGTGAAAAATTCTTGCCAAACACGCACTGAAGGTCTCAAAATTGAATTCCATTTTTAGAATTTTGTATATTTATATATGAAACCTCGTATAATCTTGGTTTTTCTTCCGGCCGAATTGTTCATTTTGACGAAGGTCAAGCTTGTCACTCCACTTTAGACCTACAGTTTAATGTGGAATCCGAACCACGCCCCAGCGTGGGTGGTTAGAAATTACGAAGTCCTCGCTCGGACTCGATCTCACGACCTCCCGATCAGCAGCCCAGCGTCGTAACCACTAGGCTACTCAGGTTACCCATTTATCTACCAATCATTTTTGTTTTGTGAGGAAGGATGAACAGCTGAGTTTTGCTGCGCGCCGCCTGCCGTCACCGGGTCTCGATCCCGGGGCCGATGGATTCGTAGTCAGCGACGCTGACCACTACACCACCGAGTAATGTAGAGTAAAGAGTAGAGTTTTTCTCTTCATCTCTATGAGAACATGCCACGGTGGCATTGCCACCGTCGGCATCTGTTTAAGACCGGACATCCACTGGAGCGCGCCTGGTTAAAACCCGAATAGTCTCTCTCTCTCTCTCTCTCTCTCTCTCTCTCTCTCTCTCTCTCTCTCTCGACGGGAAACCACCCAAAGAACCGAGATATGAACAAAATGAAATGTAGAGGAACTAACTACCAGTATGAGTGTATTCATTGTTTTAGTTTCATCAATTTTAAAAATCAATAATATATTGCGAACTAAAACCAGACAAGGTACTGCATTTGTAAGTTTTATATAAAAAGGTACAGGGTGTCCCATAAGTCCTGTCTCATAGGAAAATTTATTTTAAATTAAATTTACAAAAATAGTACATTAGAACTAAAACAAATGTTCAAATTTGTCTTATTTTGACTTTTTTTTTGGTTGCAGGTAGAATAACGCATTGGCTAATATGGAAGCGAGTTACACTCGTGAGGAAAAGGCGGAAATAAATGGCAGCCAATTCCCCTTACTCTCCCTCACTTTATCATCGTGTAATTCTTCCCTTTCTCCACCCATTTCACCTTCTAAAATTCCCCTTTCTCCCCCTTTCCTTGTGTTAACGACACGACAGTAAGAAATTACCGTGATTTGTCCGATTAGTCTTCCCGGAACGCCAATGAAGCCAAAATGGCGATTCCCTTCGTGGAGAAACTCTTCCGACATCGGATGAAAAATGCTCGCAATCATGGCGCCGCGATCGATTGGGTAATCCACCTAAATGAAACTTTATTCCTTCTCCGCTTTCTTTATTACTAAGATTTCATTTACAGCTCGGCTTCAGTCTCCTGACCCTTCGCGCATCTTTCAAGAACGCGACGAGTAACTAACCAATCGATTCCTTTCGTTGCGAATGAAGACATAGTGGATATGTTATTGAACGATTTATATTATCGTTAATTCTGAGGTTTTATTATCCGAGGACGATATTACGCGAGATAACTTCTTTTTTCCTCATCATTTGAAAAAGTTGTCGCGAATTTATAAAGTCTCTAGGGTAATATATTTTGGGGGGAAGGAGCCGGGGGGGGGGGATTCGGGACATAATGTCTCATCCGCGTACGGGGACCAGCAAACGCAAAGCTCTCCATTTTTCGAGCGATTTGATTGGCGTTTCCATTCTTTGCCGCTTTATTGTCCTTTATTCCCAAATTAAGGGCCCGACAAGGGACCTCCTCAACCCTGAAGGAAAATAGCTTGGTTGTCAGGGGGCCAAGACTTTTCAACCAGCTTCCTAAGGACCTCAGAAACGTAACGGGGGTCAAAGTTGAAGTCTTCAAGAAAAGACTGGATGCCTGGCTCAGGACAGTACCAGATGAGCCGGGCGTGCCTGGCTATGTACGGTGGAGAGCGCAAGAAAGCAACTCGCTCCTCCACCAGGCCAGACCTAGAGGCGGGGCCACCAGCTTGACCTCCGTGTGAAGAGAGACCAACGCACGAAACAACATAAGGTTCATAAGCAGTGGTGTAGTGCTAAATAAAGAAGTGAGGGAACGCATTTTGAAAGTGTTACTCAGATGCGGGGGGGACAATGGCGAGCGCGGCGAGCCCATACAGCTGGGGGTCCGGGGGCACTGTAAGCCCCCGGGAAATCTTTTGAAATCTGACCAATTTCAGGGATATTTTGAGGTCATATGCACTGGATATTAGGATATATTCCAAGGTTGAAGATGCAGTATTTCCAGTGTCATTAGATATACGACATCCAGTACGATCAATAAAAATAGCTAACAACTGGAATGATTAACTAAAAAAAGTTAACAACTGGTACGCCGTGGTGACTGTTTCATCAGATCTTTATAGGCTGGCATTGCCTCAGTCGAAGCTAAAAGAAATGAAACAGTTAATGATTCTTTCTCATATTTCTTCTAGGGGTGGGAATTAAAATTTCATGACGTTAGAGATTTGTAAGTTCGGATTTATTTGAAATAGTGAGGGAACGCCGTTCCGTCTACCAAAAAAAGTAAGGGAACGCCGTTCCCACGCGTTCCTACAGCACTACACCACTGTAATCATAAGGTATAATGTCTTGAAATAAAGCTCGTTTGCAGCACCACTTAATTCTCATATTCAGTCCAGATTTTCAATATTTATATTTAATTTCATTATCGGTGCGTATTTCTAAGAAATAAAGTTTAAAATATTGAAGAAAAAAAATGTTTATTCGTGATGTTATCGTGGCAGGAAATGTAATGATGGGAGTTATTTAACCTCCTCTCCAACATTTCAGGTCAAAGAACCGAGGGGACTTATATGGGTTTACGTGGGATCCGAACCACGGGTCGCTTACATAATCTGAACGCGAGGACGGTCTCTCATTCAACAACTATCCGACCCAATATCGCTTAACTTCGCTGATCAACGGGAAACAGTGCTATGACATTGGCTACAACGTAGCTCTATTTAGGTAGGAACTACTTACCATTACGCGAGGAACTAATGAACCCGACGTCCCGTGTGTGCGTGTGCGCGCTTTGATTGCAACAAACGCTTTGAAACTGAATTTTAATCGTTGATGCGTGCGTAACTTTCGCCAGCAAACTTATCCTTCCTCGGTTTAAGACTGACTGATCACATTCGGTTATAGAGACATAGAGTTCAAAATGAATATAAAACGTAAATTCAACATTGTTTGGTTAAAGAATCTTCTTTGACCTGAAATAAATATATCTTATTAATAAAATATATCTTATTAATAATAACAACGCAGAAGAGTATATATGTATATATGTATATGTATATGTATATATATATATATTATATATGTATATATATGTATATATATATATATATATGTATATGTATATATATATATATATGATATATATGTATATATATATATATATATATATATATGTATATATATATATATGTATATATATATATATATGTATATTATATATGTATATATATATATATATGTATATTATTATATATATATATATATATATATATATATATGTATATATATGTTATATATATATATATATATGTATATATATATATATATATATATATGTATATGTATATATATATGTATATACATTCAACTGCAAAGACACGCAGTATAAATAACGTAAAGAACGACGCTTGTATAGGAGATATTCCGCGCAAGACGAGAAAGAGAAAACAACAAATGAAAAATGAAGTACCACCTGGGAATCGAACCCGGGATCTTCCGATTGCCGGTCAGACGCGATAACCACTACACCATGGACTCCACTCTTCCAAATGCCGTAATTCCTCT
>JAJOZX010002624.1:0-37500 GCA_023014485.1 Bathynomus jamesi | reverse complement strand
CCAGATGGGCCAGATGGTTTCCACCACCAGGCGAATGCTCTCCGATTTGGTCTTCCTTCCCTCTTGTCTTGGTGGTGGTGGAAGTAAAGGAGCAGGCATTGCTCCTTCGATGGAAGTCGTGGACAAACAATCGCTGCAATTGGGGCCTTGTCCAGCAACCACAACTGGTTTCCTGCTCTAGTAACCATCACCTGCGAAAGAGAAGAAAATCTTGTATAAGTGAAACAGAAGTGGCGAACTTGAGTGACCCCTAAAAATCCTCCTACAGCTGTCAAATTTTGTGATAACAATCCTTTATAAAGGTGTAATACGGGCAAGCGTCGCCCCGACCCGAAATCCTCCATTCGTATATTTGAGACACCCTAATATTATATATATATATATATATATATATATATGTATATATATGCATATATATATATGTTATATATGTATATATAATATATGTATATATGTATATATGTATATATATGTGTATATAATATATATATGTATTATGTATATTATATATATATGTATATATATATATATATATATGTATATATATATATATATATATATATATGTATATATTATATATATATATTATATATATATATATTATATATAATATATATTATATATATATATATGTATATATATATATATGTAATATATATATATGTATATATATATATGCATATATATATATATATATATATATATATATGTATATATATATATGCATATATATATATGCATATATATGCATATATATGTATATATATATATATATGTATATATGTTATATATGTATATATATGTATATATATGTATGTATAATATATATATGTATATATGTATATATATATATATATGTATATATTATATGTTATATATATGTAGTATATGTATATATGTATATATATATGTATATATGTATATAATATGTATGTATATATATATATAGTATGTATATATATATATATATATGTATATATATATATATATGTATATATATATATATATTTTTATTTTTATATTCAAGGCTTAATAAATAATGAAATAATACTGTAACAAAAGTATATTTTGTTGGAAAAGATGTTTACATTCGTGTCGAAAGAAATGCTATTTATAAAGTATCGTACAAGTAATGTTTCTATCGTCAATATATCAAATTTGAATACTTCCCAAAAACCATTTGACTTTCTTGATACTATATATAATATACTGTATATATATTATATATATATATACAGTAAATATATATATATATTATACATATCGGTTTTTTTTCGTTATGTATGTATTATGTAAGTAAATATACATGTTTATATAGTAGTGTATACATAAAAACTTTTGTATGTATGCAATGATTCACACGCAAACGCACGTGTATATACACATTTGAGAACTAGGTACTTACGTATTAACGGGGGGCCACCACATATGATGATTGGTTAGGTTAAGTTGTAATATTTTCGTTAGTTGAAAATTTCTAATACATCATATTTTTTAAATAGAAATATTTTTTTAAAATATTTTTTTATACAATTTTCTGAAAAACTAATTTTCTTAGGCTTATTCATGATAAAAATTTGGGATCTACCAAAAAGTGAAGATGATGCGGTCTCTTTATTAATCATTGTAAATATTTGAAATATAAATCATTGTAAATATTTTTAAAAATATTGCTATTTAAAAAATATGATGTATTAGAAATTTTCAACTAACGAAAATATTACAACTTAACTTAACCAATCATTAATATGTGGTGCCAGTGGTGGCCCCCCGTTAATATGTAAGTACCGAAAACTATTATTTCTGTTCTACCACGTTCAGTCTATATTTTGATTATACTGTATATACAGTGGCGGTTCCTCATATGGGCAATATGGGCAGCCGCACAGGGCGGCATTTGTGGAGGGGCGGCATGAGCGCCTGCAAAAAAAATAAAAATAAGAATAAATAAATAAAGAAATAAATGTGGAGGCTGTGTTAAAACAAAAACGGCTGAGGTCCACAAAGCGGCACTTCTCCTATGAAGCATCTGATGAGCCCTTGATTGATGCTTTGAAGAAGCTGGAGGTGACATTTTTCAATGCAGTGGTTGATGCTGCAACATCAGCCATTCAGGAAAGATTTTCCACGTTGGAATTGTGGGAGAGAAGTTTGGAGTGCTGACACATTTCCAAATCTCACATTTGAGGAGCTGACAGAACAATGTGTGAACCTTAGTACTACACTACACTTTAAGGGACAATCTGACTTGGATGGCAGAGAGCTTGCACAGGAGCTGAAGAACTTGCCTGATTTGCCATCAAAGACCATATCCTTACTTGAACTGCTGACATTTATCCATGAAAGGGAGCTCTCTGAAATATATCCAAATTGTGGACTGCTCTCAGAATGGTCTTACTCTTCCAGTCACTGTTGCTGAAGCAGAGAGGAGCTTTTCAAAGCTGAAGCTCATCAAATCCTACCTGAGGTCAACTATGTCACAGGAACGCCTTACCGGTCTGGCCATCATCAGTATAAATCATACAATTTGCTGAGCAGATTTCATATGATGATTTAATTCATGACTTTGCATCAAGGAAGGTAAGAAGAGTCAGGCTTTAGATGGCAGTTGTGCTGTGGTGCAATTTATTTTGTTTCTTGTTCAAAGTGTAGCATAATAATTACCCTCTCTTAAGTGTCTTATTCTATTTATGTGATAGAGCATTTGTACAATTTAGAAATTTGATTCTCTAGTTTATTATGGCAGTTGTGCAATTTAATTTGTTTTTTCCTGTTCATAGTATCATAATTACATTCTCTTAAGTGAGTTATTCTATTTACGTGATGAAGGATTTGTAAAATTCAGAATTTGAGTCTTTGTTTTGGTTCTGAAGTTCCAACAATTAGTCCAATAAAAGTTATTTTGTGAAAGAGTTATGTCTGTCCTTTATTTTGGGGGATTCGAATGTGTGTGTGTTGGCGAACAGGGGGGGGGGGGGCGCTGAAGGTGAGGTTCGCCCAGGGCGTCATGTAAGCTAGGACCGCCACTGTATATATATATATATATATTATATATATATATATATATATATATGCATGCATACATACCTAATCTCATTTACGAATGCAAATTCAGATCCCACACGCATCAAGAATCGAGCGAGGCCATCCACGTGTATCATTTGCGTTGCTGATAACTTCCTATAGCGGTCATCAGTTGCAGTGAGAGAATCGTATCTTAGTTTTCAAACGTCACTCGTGTCCTTAATGGGCGTTGAAAGCGTTTTCTTCACTCAATTTTTCGAGAAATGTTACTTTTATTTACTTGTAAGTTACTCAACGTGAATCGGAAATAAAATATTACATATTTCTTACCCTCCTTAAACCAAATGTGCTTTTAACTACGCAGCCACGTTGAGTGCCACGCGCATATTCCTTCCAGCTTTAGTATGAAAAACTGCAACGTTATATATATATAATATATATATATATATATATATATATATATATATATATATATATATATATACTGTATATATATATATCAGGTCATCCCGTAAGTAATGTCGTTTTTTACGATAGATTAAGTTTAAACTAGTCCTACTCGGTTTAAGCATAAATTTCCGAAGGTTATATCTAAGAGGAGATCTATCGTGTTTCGCTACATACTTTACAGACCTTGACCAGCGAAGCCGTGTGTTTTGCTTTATGTGAACCCCTCATAAACATAGCGGTATCAGAAGAGCATATAATGCTTTACGAGTTCAAAAAAGGGAATAGTGCTACTGAAGCAACGCGAAACATTCAGGACGTTTATGGCAACGATATTCTGCATGTGAGGAAATGTCAAAGATGGTTTCAAAAGTTTAGGAATGGTGACTGCTGTTTGACAGATGCAGCACGCTCTGGACGCCCTGCTGAGTTTGATGATAACCTGCTGTTAGCCGCACTTGAAGACTGTTCAACAAGTGTCGAAGAATTGGCCCAGAAACTCAATTCACCCCCGTCCACCATCCATCGACATTTGCAACAACTCAGGAAAGTGCCTAAGTTAGGAAAATGGGTGCCACATGAATTGTCGGTCGACAATCTGAGGGTGCGGGTAAACATTAGCACAGCTCTTCATTCCCGTGAACTCCAAGATCCGTTTTTGCACCGTTTAGTGACTGGTGATGAAAAGTGGATACTGTACCAGAATGTTAAGCGCCGTCGACAGTGGGTTTGTGCCGGAGAACCAGCGACACCACAGCCAAAACCAAATCTTCACTCTCGGAAGGTGTTGCTTAGTGTTTGGTGTGATAAAGGTGGTGTAATACACTTTGAAACCTTACCACACAACCAAACAATCACCGCTCAAGTCTACTGTCAACAATTGGATCGATTGAACACCACTAAAAGAAGAGACCTTCTTTGGTTAATCGGAAAGGAATCGTGTTCCACCACGACAACGCACGTCCTCATACTGCTCGGATCACTTCTGCAAAAACTGAGGAGCTTGGGTGGGAAAAACTTCCACATCATCCATATTCTCCAGATCTTGCGCCTTTAGATTATCATCTCTTCAGGAGTCTGCAAAACTATCTTGACGAGAAACAGTATACTTCTTTAGATGACCTGCACACCAGTCTTTGTACGTTTTTTGCCTCAAAACCGCCTGAATTTTATAAACATGGCATTGAAAAGCTTGTAGGACGTTCGCAGAGTGTCATTGATTCCGATGGAAAATATATACTAGATTAAAAGGTTTCAGTTGAGTTATTTTGCCTTCAAATTCCGATCTAAAAACTACATTACTTATGGGATGACCTGGTGTATATATATATATATAAATAATATAATATATAATATATATATATATATATATATATATATATAAGCAAACAACCACAGGGAAAAGGAAAAGGAAACACGAAGTCCGAGCGCTTTCGTGATATATTTACATCTTCAAGGAGAAACAAAAAATAGGCAGAGTTTACAAAGTAAATGAGTTAAATACACAAGCAAAAAATTCCCAATCGGCAACTCAAATTAAAGACCATAAAACCCTCTAAAGATTTTTTCAATAGATAACATAATCTGTAGGCTGCTAAATTACTGAATATAAAAGAACTATATAGATGAAATTAGACAAAAAAAAACAGTAAAGAGGAGAAAAATTATTATAACAGTTATTAGAACTAGTATTTAATTAAAGCAGGCAATTAAGTGGCAAGAATTTAATGAAAACAAAGGGAATGGTGCCATCGTCTTACAGAATATCCAAAAATTTCAACAAACAGTCTGAAAAAAAAAAAATTGTTTTCCCAATAGCCAACCAGTTGAAAAGTCCAATAAACCACCAAGCACACAAAGGTTATATATGAAAGAAATATTACAATTAAAATGGACACACAAGAATGTTAACAGTTCTTAAAATAATATTTATTTAACCAAGGCAAACTGTTAGGGGCAAGAATGCGGTCAAGAAAACAATAGGCCCTTCGCCAACTTTCTAACAATGCACGAGTCTAATTTATACAGCCCAGGGCTAATATTAAGGACCAAGTCCGCATTATTCTTGATCACACTTGATTCAAGTATATTTCTGCTAACAATAGATTTACTAAACCTTAATTTGGAAGCATTTTTCCAGTCAATGGGATGATTAGTATATCTTACGTGAATGAAAATGGCATTAGATTCCTGGCCACTTCTTATACTGTATTGATGCTACTTAATACGTAACTCAAGGGTCTTACCAGTTTGGCCAATGTAAAATTTATTACATATTGTGCATGGGATTTTATATACACAACCCTGTTCACTCAAAGGGGAGTTCTTAATCAATGAATTCTTAATTACATCTAAATTTTTGAACGCAACATTTACGTTAAAAGTCCTCAGCAGATTCGGCAGATCAACGAAATTTTCTCTGAATGGTAACACTAAAACATTTTTTGTGTTATAAGGAATCTTGTCCTTTACTTCGTAGAAGGTTTTCTTTGCCATTTTTAAGAACTAAGGACTTATCTATGCAGTTCTTTGGATATTTTAAATCAAACGCACTTTTGTATATTTTACTAATTTCGTCGTCAATGAACTCTGTTCCTAAGAGGCCTACGAATTTGTAGCCCAAAGTAGAAAGAACGGATCGTTTTACGTTAATGTGGTGATCAGAATAATAATGTATATAGGAACAATTACACTGGCCAACAAAATGAAACTTTTTTTTCTCATCACAAACATGATCACACTTTCCTTAATGCATTTTACGCGCTGATTCCGAATCTGGTTTTATTTCTTTTCTAGCACGTATAGTTATATAGATACACTGGTTTTGATATTTTTAAGTTTTTGATATTGCTATAAGAAAATTTATGGATGTATAGATCACACTTAGGAATGCTAAACAACAAATACATCATATACCTTATTCAATGTACTTATAAATAAAGAATATATACATTATTTTATTAAAAGCGCTGAGTGTGTGATTTCCTTTTGTAAATTTGGCCTGGATTGTCACGATACAGCATCCAACAATGGTCCGCCATCATGCTTTCATTCCAGTATCCTTGGTAGCATTCTCAATCATCTGAATATCTTGATGGAAGTGCTCTCCTTGCTCGTCACTCACTGCACCAAGGTTTTCAGGAAAGAAATCTAAGTGGGAATGCAGGAAGTGAATTTTTAACGACATTCGACACTCCATTTCTTTGAAGGCATCAAGGAGGTTCTTGACTCCATCCTTATACGCAGGTGACTTGTTGCTTCCAAGAAAGTTTTCACATATCCATTTGAACGCCAGCCAAGCCTTCAATTCCAGCGGACTTAGGACTTTTTCAAATTCAGTGTCATTCAAAACCTCCCTTATTTGTGGCCCAACAAAAATTCCTTCCTTCAATTTTGCTGCAGTAACCTTCGGAAATTTCCTTGAAAGGTATTGGAACCCTTCAGAATTGACTTTACCCATTGCTTAACAAAATTCTTCATTAAACCAAGTTTAATGTGAAGAGGTGGCAGATAGATCTTTTGGGGATCCACTAAAGGGACAGACTGGACATTGCTTATCCCTGGGACATATGTATACCTAAGTGGCCAGTCACTTTTGGTGTAATGTTCTATAGTGGCGCGACTGTCCCACAGGCAAAGGAAACAACAAAATTTTGTGAATCCTGACTGCATACCCATAAGCATTCCTATAACTTTTAGATCTCCACAAACATTTCATTGATGACTGTCGTATTTGATTGCCTTAAGTAGTATATCCATATTGTCATATGTCTCTTTTAGATGGACGGAATGGGCAATGGGCATGGATGGCATTATATTACCATTATGGAAAAGAACTGCTTTCAGGCTTCTCTGCGACGAATCAATAAAGAGGCGCCACTCAGATGCCACATACGTCTGAGATATGGCTGTAAATAGTCCATGATGTCATGGCAATAACAGAGAGGACCGTCTACTGAAAAGAATGCTGTTAATTCAAAATTCCACTTTCGGTAGTAACTAATACGAACATTGTTCTCAAGTAAATTGTTCTCCTTTAGTCTTGAGGCGAGAAGCTCTGATTTCTCTTTAGACAGCGATAAGTCTCTAACAAGATCATTCAACTGTCCTTGGGTTAACTTTTTAGGCTCTAAATGTCTACCTTCAAAAGTGTACTCTGGTTCTGTAGATGGTCCGGAAACGCCAGTTGCACCTTCATCACTTTCCATGTCATCTATGATAGAATGTAGCCTATCACTTGGGGGAATTGGAATGGGCAATGTTTCATCATGTTTTACTGGTCTACGTGCTGAATCCAAGTTTGGATATACAATCTGGCGTTTGTTCTTGGCAGAAAACCCCATTAAGTTCACACTACAAAAGTAACAGTCTTCATGATGATCTCTCGGCTCCCTCCATATCATGGGTATGGCAAATGGCATTGAAGCTTTCTCTTTGTTAAGCCAATCACGTAATCCATTTGAACAGCCAGAACAGATTTGATGTGGCGCCCATGGTTTATCTTGGTCACCTAGATGGCAACCAAAGTATAGCTTGTATATTTTCTTAATGTCGGTTGTAATACTTCGTCGCTGTGTTTTAGTTGTCAACTGGCCGCATACGAAACAGAACTTGTCGGGGTCATTCTTACATTGTCGAGGCGTTGTTGCCTGAATCACAATGCTGCTAGACGTAAAAGCTCACACCTGAAATACATAAGATGTATAATTAAGATAATTGAAATAAATAAGATGAATAAACTAAAAAAACACAATAAAATAAACACAATCAAATGTTGAAATATTAGTATTTTGCCTATTTAAAATGGTTAAATCTGTGTAGTTATATATATGCCTTCATCTTGGAAACTATACGTGCTAGAAGAAATCTGAATGCAGTTTTGGAATCAGCGTGAAAAATGCTATCCAGCCACCACAAATTTTACTCTGATGAAAAATCTTTGTTGACCAGTGTTACTAGTGGGTTTTCTGTAAATATTGTACTTAAACTTTTTTCCAGACCTATATATTAAAACGTCTAAAAAGGGGATCGAAGAATCTTTTTCTATTTCAACTGTAAAATTCATAGAGTGGGCGGCCCACTAGCGTAGCTATAGGGGGGCGGAGGGGGCGGTCCGCCCCGGGCGGCACTTTTTGAGGGGCGGCACTTTTGGTTTACTGCAATGAAAAAAAAGGTTTTTTTTTATGTCGGGACAGTAGAAGGATACAAGACGCCAGACAATTTTATTTTTCCACGAAAACACTGCTTACTTCGTTAATTTCCGACAATGGTAAGGATTGTGTTCCCTTGAAGATGGCCTTATTGACCATCATACCTATTTAAGCGCTTAGTTGTGCTTAATTAATAATAGCATTGGTATAAATGCATTTATTTCATTAAAAAGGGAAATAACCCATAAAGTTCTGTAAATACGTTATAATCTATAAATATACGTTTAATATTTATAAATAATCAATATCAAAACTAATATGCTGGTATTAGTTGTAAAATGCTAATGGTAATCCCAGGATTCGGCCGAGAAGGAATTCGAGAAGAAATACTTCAGAAAGTTGAGGTAAAATGCTTCCCGATGGGCGGATCGGGAAGCGGCCAATCGCGAAGCGAATTCTGAGACATTGATAAGGAAGAGTTCCTCGTTGAGAGAAAAAGACTTCAGCATTTTATTGCTGTTGCTGCTACGCAAGACGAAACAGAGACGTGGAAGAAAGGCTCCCTTGAACTTTTGCAGTTTATTCAAAAGTATAATCTTGGTAACTCGGTTCCAAATATTGTAATACTGCTGCGGATTTTTCTCACAATTGCTGTTAGTGTTGCTAGCTGTGAGAGGAGTTTTTCTAAACTAAAACTGATAAAGAATTACCTAAGATCTACTATGAGCTCCTTGCGGTTGAGAAATCTTGCCATACTGTCTATAGAACAACAGTTGACAGACGAAATAGACTTCGACAATGTCATCGAAGATTTTGCTAACAGAAAAGCAAGAAAAATAACACTGTAGAATGTTGTAGTTAATTTTTTCACTTCAGAAGTAAACATGTTGTCCTAATATTTTTCACAGGTTTTTTTCTATACGTCGTTTTCACTTTTTGTTTAAGTATGTTTGTTATGTGTATTGTGTTGTGTTTCAGGGGGGGGCGGCAAACTCAAGGACCGCCCCGGGCGGCACAAACTCTAGCTACGCCACTGAGTAAATTATTAAGTTTGGGTAAGAATTCATTGAGATTTAAAGTCACTGGCCAAAGACAAAGAACATCATCTACATATCTAAACCATGGAACATAATTTGGCAGAATCTTCCTTAATAACTTAGTTTCAAAAAACTCCATATATAAGTTACTTAAAATGGGGGGGAGAGGGTTTCCCATCGCCATACCAAATTTCTGCCTAAAAAAAATGGCAAAGAAAACCTTCTACGAAGTAAAGGACAAGATTCCTTATAACACAAAAATGTTTGTGTTACCATTCAGAGAAAATTTCCTTGATCTGCCGAATCTGCTGAGGACTTTTAACGTAAATGTTGCGTTCAAAAATTTAGATGTAATTAAGAATTCATTGATTAAGAACTCCCCTTTGAGTGAACAGGGTTGTGTATATGAAATCCCATGCACAATATGTAATAAATTTTACATTGGCCAAACTGGTAAGACCCTTGAGTTACGTATTAAGTAGCATCAATACAGTATAAGAAGTGGCCAGGAATCTAACGCCATTTTCATTCACGTAAGAGATACTAATCATCCCATTGACTGGAAAAATGCTTCCAAATTAAGGTTTAGTAAATCTATTGTTAGCAGAAATATACTTGAATCAAGGGTGATCAAGAATAATGCGGACTTGGTCCTTAATATTAGCCCTGGGCTGTATAAATTAGACTCGTGCATTGTTAGAAAGTTGGCGAAGGGCCTATTGTTTTCTTGACCGCATTCTTGCCCCTTAACGGTTTGCCTTGGTTAAATAAATATTATTTAAGAACTGTTAACATTCTTGTGTGTCCATTTTAATTGTAATATTTCTTTCGTATAAATCTTTGTGTGCTTGGTGGTTTATTGGACTTTTCAACTGGTTGGCTATTGGGAAAACAATTATTTTTTTTTCAGACTGTTTGTAGAAATTTTGGATATTCTGTAAGACGATGGCACCATTCCCTTTGTTTTCATTAAATTCTTGCCACTTAATTGCCTGCTTTAATTAAATACTAGTTCTAATAACTGTTATAATAATTTTTGTTCTCTTTACTGGTTTTTTGTCTAATTTCATCTATATAGTTCTTTTATATTCAGTAATTTAGCAGCCTACAGATTGTTATCTATTGAAAAAAATCTTTGGAGGGTTTTATGGTCTTTAATTTGAGTTGCCGATTGGGAATTTTTTTGCTTGTGTATTTAACTCATTTACTTTGTAAACTCTGCCTATTTTTTGTTTCTCCTTGAAGATGTGAATATATCACGAAAGCGCTCGGACTTCGTGTTTCCATTTCCTTTTCCCTGTGGTTGTTTGCTTATTAATAAGATCACGTGTTATTCTGTGATTTTAGTGTATATATATATATATATATATATATATATATTAGTGATGGATCGAATAACCGCAACCGCACTACAACCGCACAAAAATTCACAACCGCAACCGTAACCGCAACCGCCGTTCCATAAGTGCGGTTGTGGTTGTAAAAGCTTAGTTAATTTTAACCCTGAACAAACCCTGAACCAGTCAAAAAGCAGCCAAAAAGAGCCCGAATGACTGATTCTCCTGAGCCAAGTTCTTCAAAGTCATCACTACTGGACTCGATGAACGCATTTTTGAGTTCAAGCAGTGAAGAAGAAGAAAGTTCACCAAGGATCAACAAGAAGATGCGAGTTCTTCTAGACAACTATCACAAAGAAAAAAGAATTGCTCCCGACGATGATCCTCTTCAGTGGTGGAAAGATAACGAACTAAAATACAAAGAACTTGGCTGTATTGCAAGAACATATCTTGCTTGCCCTTCAAGTAGCATTCCAAGCGAGCAGCTCTTCAGTGGAGCGGGAACGTTGTACGATGAGAGGCGTTGCCGCTTGAAAGGTGAAAATGCAGCAAAAATATTATTCTTGAAATTCACACTGCCTGTCATTAAGTTTGACATCAGTTTTTCAATTGAATAATAATCCATAACTTTCCAATGGGTGGAGGCTGGGGAAAGTGGTAGGTGGGATGAACAGTGCGATGGGTCCTCGTCCCTCATCCTGGTAACACAGTGCAAAATATGGTTTTAATTAATTTGACCTATTCTTTCATAATAGCTATATAAGTTTAGAATATACTTCATTTAAATAGTATTTATTCAGTAAATACCTTATGTTGAACACAAGTTTTGCAACACCACACAAATAGCGGTAGCGGTGTATTGCAAAACTTGTGTTCAACATAAGGTATTTACTAAATAAATACTATTTAGTATATATTATGTACCAAGTGTGGCTAAATCGCACTATAGTGGCTAAATCCAGTTAATAATTACGCATTTTTCCTAGTATATGATAACCGCAACCGCAACCGCGGTTGGAAAAAATTCGACAACCGCAAACACAACCGCAACCGCGGTTGTGAAAAACCGACCACTCGATCCATCACTAATATATATATATATATATATATATATATATATATATATATATACAGGGTGGGCCGTAAGTTTCCATACATAGGAAAAATTAAACGTTTGTTTTTATGTTTCAGATACCCTAAGAATATGCGTTTGACGTAAGATCTTGTTTACTGATGAAGCAAATTTTTACGTCAATGGAGAGGTTAATCGGCAAAACATACGTTATTGGAGTAATGCTAACCCTAACTGGCTGAGTCCGACGAAGATGCAAGGTGCCGGTAAAGTGATGGTGTGGGCGGGATATGGGGTGACAGAATTATTGGACCAATTTTTGTCAGTGGAAATCTTAATGCCGAAAGGTATCTTAACATGTTGCAAGAAGAGATTTTCCCATCCCTGCTAAACGAGGAAGGTAACTTCCCAGTTTACTTCCAGCAAGATGGAGCTCCACCTCATTATGGTCTTCACGTGCGTCGGTATTTGGATCAGCAGCAGTTTCCGGATGCTTGGATTGGTCGGCGTGGTCCTGTGGAGTGGCCTCCCAGATCCCCAGATCTCACCCCCCTTGATTTCTATCTTTGGGGGCACTTGAAGGCCATGGTGTATCAGGAAAAGATACGAGACATAAATCATCTAAAGGAACGTATCACCAACGCCATTACAAGCATAACGTCAACTGTGCTAATGCGTGTTCATCAACAGTGGGGAACACGTATTGAAATGTGTTTTCAAAACAATGGCAACCATGTAGAGCATATTATATAAATAAAAATGGTTGTCCATAACAAAATGTTTATTTTTCCTATGTATGGAAACTTACGGCCCACCCTGTATATATATTTGTTTAATTGTGAAATTCATCCCATATATATAGGTATTGCTAATAAAAGTTATCATTATTATCATCATACATATTATTAGGGTGGTCCTTAATTTCGAAGTTAAATACGTTAAAGCTCTCACCCCTTTACTTTGTTCCAATAAACCTAAAATTTGTTCGTGCCAAGTTTCACGTAGATAGTCATATTTAGGGGTCGCTCAATGACGTTTAAAGTTATAGAAAATGGCCCCTGTGTCTCGGCAAAACTCGCTCAAACCAGTTTATTCTTTTGTGTGTGTGTGTGTACTCAGTCAGTTTAACAGTGATCTCGAAAAGTGCCGAGTGGGTTTTAACAGTCATCGGTTCTTGCGGTTTCGTCATTTCCATTGTTTTTCTCAGAGGTGAAAATGGCTCAAGCACTGTGGCCTATAGACCAAGAAGAAAATTAAATAACAGTAAATTACTTTCTCGGCCAGTGTTAAGCATGTTCTTCTGTCATTACAAAACTCTGAAGAAGACTTCGTGAAAGCTAAAGGGCTGTGATCGAGGAGACTGCAGTGTTTTGGGACAAGGCTCCAAATCCGATTCGTCCGAAGTAGCATGCCATCACCGAACTCGAACTAGTTGAAAAATGGTCAGAACTGAAGAAGAATGCCAATAGGAAGACCGAAACGCAGCGATCGAATGAAGCGAAGTTTGTCGATGATATGGACGACTTCTTCGATATTGCCCACGAGGATTCCCTGAACTTGATGAAGATCCAAGGGGACAAAGACTCCATGGATACATGGGCCAGGTGGATAAGGTTCTTGCTTCTAAAGAATTGAGGACACGAACAGAAAAGAAGCAAGTTTAGAATAGGGAGTGGCGTGGAGGAGCAGCTGACCTCGGGTACGTACGTTACCCTGGAATCAACCAGTGGGTGGTGTAACTAGTGATGATGATGGAAGAGCTATTGGAAGAACAACGTCCTCCAACCCTAATAGGAGGTCAAGACGAAACATCGTCACTCCCGGTCTGGCAGCAGCATTGGACAGAACGAAACAGCGACCGGAAGGCCGACTTTTGTTCTGGCTGCTACGGCTCAAAGCCTTGGCCATAAAGTGGAAGAACTGAACATCAACATCACCGAGGTCGAGAATGAATCCGCGCAGAACTTGCCAAGAATTTGAAAGAACAGTTTAGACCAACAGTCAGGGACAGGGAGCGTGTGATCGCATTCGCCACGAGCCAATTTCAGATTAGTTAACCCAGTGATGATTACCGTGAGTTCCTTAAGCTGGTCATAATCTTCCCTGGAGGCGTACCTCCCCGTGGCTTGCGATTTATAGCTCCTGAAGCTTTGCACCATGTGAGATGGATGGCCACAGTACCGTACGCCTTCAAGATTTGGATGTTCCTGGGACAGTTTGAAAGGAGAGAGGTCTCCGTGACATCTGCATTTTCGTTGTCTGAGTCTACCTCGAGGCATGGCTCACAGCCCCTCTCGCCACCGTTTCTGCTTTCAACAACGGCCTCGCCTTCCTCCAACTTGTTAAGTATGAAAGAGAATCCTGCCCTCTCAAAAGTTGCCTGTAATAAATTCGCAGGACACCTATGATATCTGAACGAAAAAATCTTTGGGATGGCATTTTTTGATATATACTCAGAGATGGGCAAGATCAACTTTGGTGATCTTGAAGATCAAGATCAGATCACCAGAAAAATGTGATCTTGAAGATCCAGATCAAGATCGTGATCTTGAAGATCACTTTTCAAGATCACTTTTATATGAATTGAAAAAAGTTGTACTCTTGTAGAGTAAACAAAAACAAATTATTTTGTTAATCACTCCTGAAAAGTATCACTCCTAATACTCCCTGAGGGCTGAGGCAATACAAGCATCGCATCCTACCCATGTCACCTGATCTAAACCACGGGGATTGACGATTCCCCTTTCAGTTTTTCAGGTGGTAAACTTAAAACTTAGTATTATCATAACTTATCAGCAAAGAAAAAACTATTAAATGACCTACATATAGTTTTTAGTTCTATTTTTCTCAATTCTCATTTCACCAGGTCCATAACCCATATCAATGAATGGTTAGCATATATAAGTAAACATTTTTTACATAGAATTTAATTTTACAGTTTTACTGCAGTACGCAATTACTGACAATATAAGGGTAAAAACCGCAAGTTAAGAGTGTTAATTTAATGTTCAACCGCTGTAAACATTTGCTTTCAGCAAAACCAATTGTTCAAAGTTACCATCCGAGAGACGACTTCGTTTGGGGCTATGAACCATGCCAGCAAACGAAAACAACCGTTCCACTGGTGCAGAGGAAGGTAGCGTGGTGTTATACCTCTTGAAGATCATTTTTATAGCAGGATACCTATCTAAAGAGTCGAGTGCCTTACTGGTGTCCTGCAAATAATTGAGGACTTCCAAGTCTTCCTTGTTGTTAGGAGCAGAGAATGAGCCGTCCATAGTTCTGAAGAAATCGTCTTCAGATGATGAGTCTGAGTTCACCGAACTATTACCACTGCTGTCAGAATTACAATTTCTTACAGCCATTTGCAGCTTGTCTTTTACTTGAGACTTGATTGCTTCATGATCGCCGAAATTAGGCCCTTGCAACAATGATATCCATCTAAGTTTGAAATACGGATGAGATACTGAGGCCAAAACGGCATCAGTTACCTCGGGGCTCAACGACAAAAATGACCAAATCTGGCATTGAAGCCAGAGACGACTGCTGCCAGTAATGGCATGCAGTGTCTCAAGCGCAGGTCGTTTGGTTGGATAGGCTCCAATCTTGCGAGGGCATCTTGAGTCACTAGGACTGTTGGAAGAAGACAACCGTAGTAGCATTCTTTCTCTGCCTGAAATTTGTTGAGGGCTGCTGCAATTGGTTTTAGAACAGACAAATATTCTGAAATAAATTCCAATTCATTGTCTTTGAGGATGGGTAGATTCAGTTCTTCAAGAGCTACATTCACGTCGTTCTTATGTTTATATATTTGGCTTAATGAGTCGTACATTGAGTTCCATCGGGTGACGCATGGGTACCTAAATTGGACGCCAGTTATTTCCTGTATTTTTTCTGCTGACTTGGGTTTACCAGCAGCATTCCACAGCGCCGAACATTTTCCCATTGCAGAATGCTTTATCTTCTTTAGTCCAGGTGAATTCAGTCCTTTATCTGCATCAGTTGTTGCTACCAAGTTCAATGTGTGGGAGGCACATCGAATATGGGATGATAGTTTCACTGACTCCTCTCCATGCTCTCCTGAATGTTCAGGAAAGTTGCTGATGATAACCTCTTCATCTGAATCTTTTTCATCATCATCTTCATCTGCATCATCTTCATCAATGTCGTCAGTACGATTCTGAACACGAACACCGAACTCTTTAAAGCATTTCACCATGTTCGATGCATTGTCGGTGACTGTAGATACAACTTTTCTATAAGATAAACCATGCTCCGAGTTGATCCTGTCCAATATTCCAGCAATTTTATCAAAGCTATGTGTTCCACGAAATCTTCGGCATGCCAGTGCAGCTGATCCTCGCGACAAGTCATCATTGATCTGTAATGTAAGAATATAAAATCAATGTTTGTATGAACATTTTTTTAAGCTTAATTTAATAATATTGGTTAGACACGCACCAGCTAAACTGCGCCACCAAACATTGAAGAGAAGAACTATGTGATATAAAGGAGGCAATTCAGCGATGAGTCGCCTACCATACCACCACATCAGTGACCCATCCCATAAGAGCAAAATGTGGAAGAGTCCATATTCACAGCCTGTGAATATGGACTCTTCCACATTTTGCTGTGAATCAGACACAATGACAGATGACAGAATCAGTGAATTAGTGTGAAATTACTGTGAATCACAGCAAAATGAAGACTCACCAAATTAATGAATGAGGAACACATGTCGAATAATTGAAAAGATTATACTATAAGTCTATCAGACTATCAGTCTATCACCAATGGTCAATTTATCAATTATATAAAAATAATACACTAAATCAATAGCATACCCAATGCGCAGTGACTCCCATGAAACTGCGGTGATTAGTTGACCATATGTCGCATGTAACACACACATGGTCAACTGCTGCCAGTTTTGCTTGTATGTCTTCCTTCATTGTACTGGTTGTTGTTGCAAGAGATCTAGCCAGGTGCGTCTAGATGGCACCTGAACAGCCGGGTTGACGTCTGAAAAAAATATTTAAAAATTAAAACAAATACAATAGATTAGCTATGGAAAAAATATCAAAATATTTAGCTAGGCTAGCGATAGTCTAATGTTCATACAAATAATATGATTAATTATTTTAATCAGATATTAGCTATGGAAAAAATAGCAAAATATTTGAGTTATACTAACATGAAAGAAGATCCTTAAATTCATGTAGTTCAACTAGGCTCAATTGTAGGAGCCCATTAGCCACAAGCGAGAGAATCTTCTTTTCAAGGATATCCTTGCATATTGGTGGTCCTGGTTTTTGCTTGGAAATGTGGAACATGCTTAGTGTTGACTGCTTGGCAATTTTGGCAGGGCCAGCATTGCTGCCGCTGGCATCTTCTTCTTTAGCTGGACGCTTGCGAGATTTCTTCTCCGATTCATATTCACCCAAAAGATCCGAATGTAGTTTCTGCACAAGAAAATAAATTATTATCATGCGGAGAGACTTCTTGAACACCCTGTATAATATTTATCAGAGTATCAAACTTCTAGTTGAAATTAATACTTAACAAGATTCTAAAATTTTGTTATCTTTAACTAAAATTATTTTCACCATGATCAGTGCATTTTTATCCTATGTTAAATTGAAAGCCGAATTTCGTCCTTCAGTAACTAAATAGGAGAAATTACAGACATGGATCAGACAGAGAGAAAGACAGATACACCTGGCGTTTTATTATAGTTGGATATCGGCAGTTTTTAATGTAGTTACTAGTCCATAATCTATTAATATCTGAAGTGCACAATATATTCAAATGGACGTCTATGTAAATGTAGCATTAGTCTTGTATGGCACCAGTCACTTAAAATATGACTTGAACCATTATGTTAATGTTGCTACTTACTACTTAGTTAGTAAGTAGTACTAACCCTGAGGTGCCTCAGAAGATTGCTTGTTGAGTCGAGGCCAGCAGACAGAATTGTAGTTTTCTTTGTACACTGCCTACAAATAACTTTGATACTGTTTCCAGTTTTTTCGACAATTTGAAAATATTTTCCGTTCAATAGCACAGATTGATCCTTATTACCAACATTGTTATCTAAATATATTGAATACTGTTCTGGTGACAACCTAGAATATTTGGTTCCCTTGGGAGCCTGTTGAAGTTGTAAAATTGCACTCATTATTAAAAAATTCAATCTGTAAATAAAATATGTTTAGAATTAATTTATTATGAATACGGACCTATAGGCTATATTTTATGCCTATATATAATAATATATTAATAGAACACTTTTAACATAATTGCACAGTAAATTACACTTTTTAAGAGCCTAAATTCCAGCAACTACACCTTCCATGAGCCCACGCATGACGCAAGTCACCCAACTAACATAAACAGTCGGTGTTGAACAAAGTTGCCACCAGATGTCGCTTGGAAAAAACAAATGACATTCGCATAGCGGCATATTTAAGAATCTGAAATTAAAAGTGATCTTGAAGTCTAAAGTGATTCAAGATCAAGATCACAAGAAATAAAGTGATCTTAGATCAAGATCACCATAATAAAAGTGATCATCAAGATCAGATCACGATCTTGATCTTCAAGATCACGATCTGATCTTGAAGATCAAGATCGTGCCCATCTCTGTATATACTGGGTGTCCCATTCGAAATGAAACAACTTTGAAGCTGTAATTTTTAAAGTATTAATGTGAGAATGTTGAAACTTTGCCAGTTACTACACCATATGCATAGGTTTTTGTCATAATGTTGTTTTTGTTTCAGATTGAATTATGTTTACCCCACAAGAAAAAGCGAAATGTGTGTTATGGATGGCTGAGTTGAAGTCCCCTACTCTGGTGCAACGGCGATTTCGTACAACCTTTCACAAGGAACCACCCGCCAGAATAGACCTATATGCATGGACCAAGAAATTTGAGGAGACTGGCAGTGTTCTAAAGGAACACACTGGAAGGCGAACAAGATCTGATGATGATGAACGAATACACGGCGCCTTTGGTAGTAGCCCGAGAAAGTCCATCCGTCGTGCCACTGTCGAACTGCAGATTCCTCGTTCAACTGTGCATGGAGTCGTGCGCAAGCGGCTGCAGCTCTATCCATATAAGCTTCAAATTGTTCAGCATATAACATGTGAAGATCTTAACAAAAGGAAACATTATGCTATGCACACGTTGGACAGCCTGGACAACAACCCTAAAGATTAAGAATAAAGAACTCTAATGTATCTAAATGTTATAATTCACATATATCATATGAAACTTTATGACATTGACTATTTACTGTGTGAATATTACATTGTTTGCATCATTCAGTAAAACATTATAAGGTTTCAAAGTTTTCATTTCGAATGGGACACCCTGTAGTTGTGTCAACGGAGCCGAAGCGGGAAATATTGAATTGAATAACATTTTATTAATAATAAAATACTCAGTCAGTATAGTCAGTATTTATGTAACTTAGTTACATAAATAATTGTGAAGCTGCACAATTTATTTAATTTAATTTGGCCCTTAAGCTTTAGGCTTTACTGGGCTTTTATTAAAAATAAATAGATAATTATTATTAATTATTAATAAATAAGTCATGAATTAGAATTATTAGTTAAGGTGTGTATTAATCTTAAATTACTGTTATTATCGATATAACAAATGCCAAGGTCATTAGTGAAGGTATTATACCATACAAATCAATCAATATTATACACGAGAAATAAGAACTGAACAATTAAGAGTAATATGTATTTAATCCTAGATCAGGCGTGGGCAACCCTTGGCCAAACGTGCACGCCAACGACTTTTTTCCGGCACGCGATTCCCCGGGCTCACCTTAAAAAAAATTAAAATAAATAAATATCCAATTCTTCGCTGAGTTTTATATTTTAACTTAATGTTTTTCTGCTAAAAAATGGTAAAGATTAACTTTTGCATCAAAGATTTGACGATTTTGGCACGCTCACTTAAAAAGGTTGCCCACCCCTGTGACCTAGATTAAAGAGGAGGAGTGATATATAAAAATCGCCATTTTATGTCGTAAACTTTGCTGTTTTTACCTCGTTTTTGAGACCATCAGTCTATATTATATGCCCTCGAGTAGTAATGAGGTGGAGGTAGATCATACAGATTTCGGGAACACATTTCTTCTAATGTTTATTACGGAAGGCATCTTGTTCATATTACTAGTACTGCAGTTGGCATAATTTAATTAACTAGTTAGATATTCTTAAAAGAAAACAAAGGATTGAAACAAATGGGATTAATCTTGATGATGCTCGAAATAATCTTACTATAATGGAACCGATTCTGTCTCTGTCTGTCTGTCTATCTGTGGAAAAAGTCGCAGTAAATAATTTCATACAGAAGAATTTGAAAAGAAATTATTAAGGCAGCGAAAGCTTAATATTTATTTTAAGTTCACGAGGAAGTCTAGGGTTGCCAAAACCGTCCTTTTTTGAAAAGGACAGTCCTTTTTTGTAGATTTTTGTCCTTGTCCTTTCTTGAGTTCGGAAAGGACGCCATTTGTCCTTTTCTGATAACAATCTTGTTCCAAACAACAGTTTTATAACAAAACTTTGTTTAAAAGGAAATAATTATAAAGTTTAAGTCGAGTAACATTTTATAATTCATTTCTTCACTTAAATGTTAACGTTCCGTGTAGTGGAAAAGTATAAATTTAAAAATAAATATTGTTACCATAAATTTTGTCAATGCATGACTCAATGGGTCAATATTTGTATATCAATAAAAATATTTACTTTAAGAAAATATGCAATAAAAAAGCATGCAGTATAAATTGTAATAAATTATAAATAAAATTTTACTTCTTTCCCTAACCTTGTAGACAGTATATTGGAATTGATGTTCTTGTCCTTTTTTTCAAACTTCATGGAGTTGGCAACCCTACGAGGAACTTAGATTTTAAATGCAGCTTCACAAATCTTGACACTGGGTTCGGATGTGAAGCAGAAGATTTTCATGGTTACGTTCTTTTCTGTTGTTGTTGTTGTTGTTGTTGTTTAGCCGATCAGCCCACCCTGATCGAGCAAGCCGGCGGCACGCAGGTAACCGATCGCCCTCTCCGGAGTGGACCAGAGGTTCAGCGCACTAGTGGTGTTGTGTTGTGTTCGTTGTTGTACTAGAGCGATACAGTCTCTCATAATGTGTTCAATTGTTTGTGGTGTGTCCTGGCACAGGGGGCAGGTGTCGTCTATGGTGTTGTCTAGTCTGTGTTTATATGTCCGTAAGTTGGAGTGATGTCCACATCGGAATCGTGCTAAGTTAACTCGATCCGATCTGCTCAGGCTGATCTCTGACCTGTTAATGGGTGGCGGCTTCGCACCTAGGACCGCATTCGGACCGAGTCGTGTCAGTGCTTTGTGGGTTAGGTGTGTGTGTGTGTGTGTGTTTTCTGTACTGTGTGATGTCTGTGGGGCGTGGTATGGAATGGAGTATTTGGTTATAATGTCTCTCTGGTGTTACCTTAATGGTGCGAGGTGTTGGTGCATGATTGTACATGTAGTGGCAAGGGTGTTGTGGGTTAGTTGTCGCTGCTGCCATGAATTGTGTTCCCCTCATGTCTAAATGTTCCCTAACTTTCAGTATTTTTGTTTCTGTGTGCAGGTGTTCTATTGGTGTTGTTTGAGTGCATCCTGTAATGATACGAAGTGCGTTGTTTTGTATTGTCTGTAAGGTGTTTATGTGTGTGTTTGAGATAATGGGTGCCCAGCATGGGCTAGCATAGTCCATAACTAAGCGAATATATTGTTTGTATATTAGTAGTGATGTTTCCTGCTGGTGTCCAAAGTTTGTGCCTGTTAGTACCCTAAGCGTGTTAAGTCTTGACGTACATTTGTTTTTAATGTCCTGAATGTGGTTTGCAAAAGATAATGTTGTGTTGTATGTGACCCCAAGTATTTTGGTCCTGTGAGTGTGTGGAATGTTGATGTTGTTTTGTGTAAGCTGTGGAATTACCTGGTGTTCTTTTGTGTTGCTTGTAAGCAAGGTGATGGTTGATTTTGTGGGCGCTACTTTGAGTCTATTGTGTGTGAGCCAGTCTTGTATACTGTTTATGTATGTTTGTAGGTTATTTGTAGCGGTGTCGATGTTATTGTGGGTGGATGTTAGAGTGATGTCATCTGCATATGATGATAAGGTAAGCTTGTTATCTATGGGTGTTGGAATGTCATGCATGTATAAGTTGAAGAGTGTTGGTGAGAGAACAGAGCCTTGAGGGACCCCGTTCGGAAAAAGCTTGTTTTTGGATGACTTGCCATTAGATGTGACATGTATCTTCCTGAGAGAGAGTTGCTCAGCCACCTTTTGGTGTTATTGTGCATGTTTGTGTTGAGTATTTGTTTATGAGAGGGAAGCGTGGGATAGCATCAAATGCTTTACTAATGTCTATGTTGCTAATAGTGTACGTGAGCTGGTCGTCTGGAGTTGATGCCATCCATGATGTGCTGCGTGAGGTTAGTGAGTAATGTCGTGGTTGAGTGGTGAGGTCTGAATCCATGTTGAGTAGGCGATAGTGGAATGTGTGGGTTGGTGATTTGTAAGATTAGTCTTTCTGTTACTTTGGAAGGTGTGCATAGTAAAGTAATGGGTCTATAGGAAGCGGTTCTGTTGGATTTTTGTTTGGTTTGAGTAGTGTAATAATTTTACCTTGTTTCCATATGTTAGGAATAATACAGCGTTGGTATGAATATGTGCTGATATTTGTGAGAGCTAGTATTCCTTGTGGGCCCAAGTGTTTAAGGTGTATGTTAGATATGTTGTCTGGTCCAGAAGCCTTCGAATTCTTAATGTTTTTGATGATCTTGGTGGTCTGGTCTGTATTGAAGGGTGTAATGGTGGTGTCGAGTCTGTAGGTTTTCTTGTGTCTGGCTGTTTGTCTGTCTGCGTGTTTCTGGTTGTTGTCTCTGTTTAAGTGACTTATCTTTGCGTAGTGATTAACTAGAATGTTAGCTTGTTGTGTGTATGTTGGGATATTATTTTGGCTGCGACAGATAGCCGCGTGAGAGGTGTGAATGCCGCTGTTAGAGTGGGTAATGCTGTTTATAGTCTTGTATAGCCTGGATGTATCTGTGGAGTGGTTTAGTGTTGTTAAATTCCCTGAATCTCGATTTCACAAACGTGGATGGAATTTTTTAGAAGCTTCCACAGACTATTTCAGGGTTTATACACAGGTCCAAGAATAAAGTTTCCCGATAATCCCCTGATATTTCAGATCTGATCCCCTCATATATAAATATATATAAAAATTATATAAAAATTGTGTAAAAGATATAAAAAAAATTCCCATTTCATATAACGCAATTAAAACCTAATTTTTATTTTAACTACTCTTAAAACGTATGCATAAATCCCATGACAGACTGAAAAAATTAATACTAGATAACAAAATGCACGAGTTTTATATAATATAAAACAAATAGTGCTTGTTTTTGATAAATTATTTTATATTAACATTTTAAATTAATTTATAGTTAAACTAGGTGAAGTACCCGGCGTTGCCCGGGTTAATTGAATGCCTGGTTAGGTCAACTGAATGCCCCCCAAAACCCCTCACCCCCCTTTATGCAACTTGGGGGCTAACCCCCTCCCCATTACCCCCACTAACCCACCCCTCCCCATTAACCCCACCCCCACCCTCCCCATTAACCCACCCCCCCCATTAACCCCACCCCCACCCTTCCACCATTACTGCCTGGATAAATTTCACTGTCGGTTCAATTATTTGGTCAGTAAAACTATAGAAAAGAACAGTCATGAAAATCTTGAGCTTCACATTTCCGCCCGTAATACAAACAGACAGGCTGACCGACTCTGTGTTGACATTCTTCATCCCATAAGAGGTTCCCGTGCCAAATTTGGTAGCTCTAGGTCAAACGGTTTGCGCTTGCATAAAGGACAGAGACAGACAGACAGACAGACAGACAGAAAGGCGAAAATATATAATAGATTATTTATAGAATATTTACAAATAATTAAGTCCTAAATATTTCATAAATATTTTATATTCCCTGATATTCTCAAAAAATCCAAAAAAATCCTGATATTTTTGCAGGTGTGTATGAATCCTGTATTTAAACTGGTGATGATTAATTATTAGAATGAGGTGTTAATGTTAGATGTGTGTTAGAGTTGATGTTAGTTAGAATAAGGAAATACAATTTGAAACAGGACTTTTTTTCTTTTTTTTATAAACGGTTGTCGGAAGTAGATGCCCCAGCACTGCAGGTATAGCTAAATGGACCTGTGGGGCCCATCTTTAGTTAGTGATGATAGTAGATGAGTTAAAGCAAGAAACCACATTTGCTGTCCTGGCTGATTATTATTATTATTATTATTATTATTAGTAGTAGTAGTAGTAGTAGTACAAAGAAGTTACAAGTTTAATAACTAAAAGCTTCACTAAGTTGTATATAAAAAAAATACAATAAAATGATTTCTTTGAATGTTGAAGGCTCTTAATGAGAAAGAGGGCATGGATGAACCCCCAAACCGTATCCAACTCCAAAGGGAGTCTGAAGACATAAAAATTGACAATTTCGTCACCAAGAACACGATTGGATTCCTGGATTCTGACTCCGAGTCATGGGGACTCGGAAAAGATTACAGAAAGGGTCTGGAGACCTTCACTACTCGAGGGTAGATAATATCGAAATGGGTGCGGCTCTCACCGAAGAATACAGTGTCATCATAACGAAGAAGGTAGATCAAAAACATTAATTGTTTCAGGTTGTACAAGACCACCAGCGGCTCTTCCCAGACAGTAAGAAAAAATTCGATGACCAGGCAACAATGAGTGGCTGGTAGCCACGAGCGGCTAATACCCAGTTTCCCACAAACGAAGTGGAACAACCTGGATGCCATCGAATACTTTGAAAGAAAAAAAAAATCATACTGGTTAGTAGGGTGCCACATAAAAATAATGTTTTGATTTTTAGGACGGCCCTTTGTGGGATTGTTAGGTTGGGTGAAAAAGCCTGAATATGAAATTTTAGCCAAATTGAAGGATATTTAGGGGTTCCGCATCGACCATCTCTGGCGTACCACGTGTCAGAAGTAATGAGTTTCTCCAAGAAATTGCTCCAGCTCCAAGGGGTAAAGTAACATGTACAATGTCAATATAAATGCTATCATATACCATGGCGTAGACGCAGTGGTTCCCAACCGGTTTTGGCTTATGGCCCCCTTAGGAACCTTATTTTTTCCGTGGCCCCCATAAGCATTATTTTCAGTAGGTAATATGCAGATTTAACTCTATTTTACAAAATAACATTTTCTGTGGCCCCCTTCAAATGTGCCATGGCCCCCAGGGAGCCATATGGACCCCGGTTGGGAAACACTGGGCCGTAGAGGACAGTCACAGCTATATTTCCATAGCATTAAGTTTATTCCATCTCCAATATTTTTTTTATATTAATATTTTTGTCGCGGTTCAAAAGTTTTTTTTCAAAGTTTCACCTTAATACGTTTATGCTTTGTAATCCAAACCACACCAACCGGCAACCAGCTTATAACAACACAATACGCAACTAGCAAACAGTGCAAACACCTTAACAATATTGTTCAACATTATTTCATAATTAATTGGAATAAACTTGTCCCACCATGCCTGGGTACAGGATACTATTCTCTGTGTGTAATGTTATTAATAATACAAAATCATTAAATCAATTTCAATTTTATTGAACAAAACAACTTAATATATTAAAATAAAAAACATTTTATTCCGTATTAATCATAGTAATATACTGAGCCTACTGGCCATATAAATCAAAATAATAACTAAGAAATAAAGTATATACGATTATACATTGTTATACAGGATTAATAGAGTAACACCCTATAAAAATGAAGCAAATTCAAATATACCATAAAGTACTCCCAAACCCGTTAAGGATTTCCGCTGCGGGCGCTCGGGTGCTCTTTGCGGTGCTTCTCAACGACTTGCATCAAGTACTGCCGTTGCTCCTCGTCCTTGGTGAGTGCGAGATTGTAGTTCTGCATCAGCGCGACCCCTGCTCCGCCCGGACATTGACAACGCTCAACGTAGAGACACGGCGTTTCCCCGCCAGGTAGGACGCATTGTTCGACCAGGTAGCCGGCTCCAACTCTAGGAAAGAAGTATTGATCGCGAGCCGCTCGAAAAGAAGCGTGCTGGATGTCGTGTAAAAGTCTGCGACTGTCTTTCGTTCGAGCTCCTCCGGGCAGACGTCCAGGGCAATGCGCTTGGGTGGCTCCTCGGTGCCCTCGACATCCTTGATGGCCGTCGCAATTCGACTCTTCTCCTCCAGCGGAGTGTCGTCATCGAAGAGAGCGAGGGCGGCCAGGTGTTCACTCAGGTACCAGATATGTCGAAACACAGGGAGGTAGCCTTGGACACGTCCTTGTCCACCTTGTCGTAGTCAACCAGCGCCTTGAGCATCGCCAGGTCAGTTCGAGGGGCAGCGGCGGGAAGGGGCGCCGTAAACCAGGCCGGAATGTAAACCAGCAGCGCAAAGTTTACGAAGCGCAGGATGCCCGGGCCTCGCGAGCCTTAATGGGGAGCTGCTGCCGGAAGAGGTGGAGCTTGATGGCGTATATCACTTTGGCCATCCACCGGGCGCGGTGGAGTGCGCCCGGTCGCATGAAGCGCACACCTCGCTGGGGGACGCCTCCAAGCGCTATGATCGCCAGCTCCAGGAGCTCTCGGTAGTCGTCCCGCGGCTGGCCCTTGGTGATGTGACCCTTGAAACGCGCGATCAGATCGTCTCGCGCCTTGAGCAGCGGCTTAGTAAGGTCTTCCTTGGAGATGGCGCTGAATTGGTCGGTGCAGACGGATTGCCAGCGCTCCTTCAGTCACGAGAAGAGTTTAATGTCAGGACCAGAGGAGGGGCCCATGCACTCGATGAAGGCTTTCTCTGCCACCAATTCTAGCATGTGGTGCCGACAGGCCAGGTTCAGCAGCTGGCAGTGAAGGCCCTGCTCGATGAAGAAGCAAGCGCCCAAAACGACGCCCGTGTTGGCAGCTGTCGTGTCAAAGGAGAGCCTGACGACACGATCAGCGATTCCCCAGTCATCCAACGAGTTCAGCACAGCATCTGCTTGGGCGCGACCAGTTCCAGCAGGCAGCTTCGGCACGGAGAGAAGTTTGTCGACGCCGTCGCCAGACACGACTATGGCGAGGCGATCGACCTTCTTGCCGCTGAAGTCGGAGACCATCTTCCCATCCCAGTGAACGATGAGTGGGACACTGGGATCGAACGTCATCGTCACTTCTTTGGCAATTTCCCCTCGATGACGCCAACGCCGAATCGTCTCGTGACTGAGAGCCAGTTCATCTGTGTCTTGAATATCCAGACTGGAAGCAGCTGCTTTCATGAGTTGAACGGCTCCACGGTTGCTTGTTTTGGTCCGGTCCAGTGCCGACGCTAGGTCTTGAGTCATAATGTTCTTTTTGCGACGGCGCTTTGTAGGTGGATTGGTTTCCTCTTCTGTCGAGCAATTAGGCGACGACGACGAGTTTGATGATGTAAGGGTTGCTGTTGCCAGTGATTGCTCTGATTGCTTTTGGCGTTGCTTTCTTTGGCAGCTTCACGCGCGGATGCACGTTGCTCAATTCCATTGAGGATTTTGTCCACCCCGGACATGACACCACGGCGACCCTTTTCGCGTTGAGCAAGAAGGAAGTCGCGATCCTCCTGGATGGTGATGACGGAGAGGGCGTTGTCGAGAGCCACGTCAAAAATGTCATCGAGTCCCTCGGTGAAGGCCCCTGGCTGCCTCACCTGTGGCGCCGGACCGCTTCCGGCTGCGCTGCAGTGCCTGCCAATTGTCGTAAAGTCTAAGCAGTTTTCGCGCGGCGCTTTTAGAGGTCATGGTCGGGATTCTGGCCATAGCCCAGAAAGTATACACCTCGACGATCACATTACGCGCCGCCTCGGCTAGAAGTTGTTTTTGCACCTTATGAAACTGTATAAACCGGCGAAGCACTTCACCATTTGAAGGTAACCTGTTTCCCGTTAGGGGGTTTGGGTTGGCGTGTCCGATTAGCCATATCTCGGTCTTGGATCTCAGTGAGCTTGCGGTAGCCATCACGAGATGATCACGCGTTGAATGCGTGAAGGAGACTGATTGACTGAAGACTGTGACAGTGTGACTCACCACACTAACCCGGCGTTGCGCTGTTGCCAGATCTCAATGCTGAAAAGTAGTGAAAATATATACAATGAGAAGCAAATATTAATTATAAATATTTAAATTTATGAAATGCATAAATTATAGCAATATATATGCAGGGTTGGCTGGTTTAACCCAAATGGTTTAAACCATTTAAAAACCGTTTTTCTGTTTTTTTTTGTTTTTTTATAATTTCAATTTTTACAACACAAATTATTTAATTCATAAACTAATAGCTCTAAAACTAAAACTTATATTTATATTGATAAGACCTAAAAACCATCAGTTCAGGGTAGCCTAGTATGTACGGTAGTATATAATATAGCTACCTTGCACTAGCAGGCCTATTTAATAGTGGCATTGCACATAAAAGGATTGAAGTTACCTGTATCAATTACATTATAAACGCATGTAGCTACAAATATAAATGTTGTTATTAGGTTTATTTTCATTTTTGTGAAGTTAGCACTTCTTACATCTAACATCTTCCAATTAAAAAATGAGACAGTCAGCAATTCTAATTTCTGAGTACCAGTACCTAATTGAGTTATCTGAGTTTTTTTTTTTTTTTTTTAAAACCATTGGTTTTTTACAACCCTGTATATATGTAATAGTGCCATGGTTACAGGTTTCCCAGATAAATCCATTATTTCGAACACACGGTACAACAGAAACGGTCGATGCGGAACCTCTAAATGTACTTCGATCGGGCTCAAACTTAATATTTAGGGTTTTCTCATCCAACCAAACAATATGACTAAGGGCCATTCGAAATTTCCAAATTCTAAAAACTGCCCCTATAGAGTGTGGCACCCTACAGTGGTTAGCCTATATGGTTATAAACGAGGATCATGTGCCATTTTCTGAGTATACAAAACCACAGAACAAAACTTCAACCTTATTGATTTTTTCATTCTATTTGAGTAAAATTTTGCAGAAATTACTTTTATGTACAGTGGAACAAAATTAGGGGGAGGGGGCGGGGCGAGAGTTTTGGAATACCGAAATTGGGAATTCGCCTCTATTGCTAAAGACCACCCTGCGAAACTTCAAGATTCGATTTGATTTCGAATCGGGAGAGAGTATTCGATTTGATTCGTTAGCGTGGGCTCCGATTCAATATTTTCGAATCTCCATTAAGTCCGGTAAACAACATCAGTAATGTTGTTTTGAAGAACACTTTCGTAAATAAATGCTTTTCTTTTTACTTAGATTGATCTCGGTATATAAACTGAATTATAATATCTTGTTCAATAGGTAACACTTTTATCATACTTTAATACCATTGTTCTCCTCATGATCAAATACTCAATACATTTTTTTTAGAAGAATTTACTTTGTCCTTTGTTCTCAAGATGATTTAATTAATTTTATTACTAATTGTGTACAAACACACTAATCTATACGTGTACAGTTGATTCGATTTGAATTGTTTGGGATGATTTGATTCGAGATTCGATTCGGAAAAAAAAATGATTCGCAGGGCCCCTTATATATATACTTATATATATACCCGTGGTGATGAACCACGCATGGAAGCCTTGTCCGAACGTTGATCTTGTAATATGGATGTGTGACTATTAGCAGAGCAATGCTCTGTGTTAGCACATGTATGTTAAACATTGGTAATACATATACTCGTATAAATATTAAATTTATTCTTAATCATAAAATGACTGTTTCGAGGAGATTTAATCCAGGTATTTAAAATGATGAAAGGTTTTGATAACGCCGACTCTAAACCTAATTTCACCCTCACAAATGCGGATAGAACTCGCGGTAATGGTCTCAAATTAGTTGGTGAACCTTTTAATTATAATGAAGCTAAAAATTTTGTCTTTAATTGTATAGTTAATTTGTGGAATGGATTGCCAGCCAGCGTAGCTCAAAGTAATTCGATCGAATCCTTCAAAAAGAGACTAGATGCTTATCTTGCCTTAAAGCCTCAATTAAAAGCATTTGTTGGCGCATAAAAGTTTTGTAGAATTTTCACTCGGATTCTTTCCTCTTTGCTTTAAAATTTTCACTTTATCTTTAGATTTTCTTCTTTTCTTTCAACTCCCCCCACCCTCCTCCTCTAGAGAAGACGGCTTCGTGTACATGTTACAGTCAAAGTGTGTAACCAGCCATTTCGCGTAATGGCTGAAACTTTGTCATTTCGCGAAAAGGCTGTTTCACTTGGTCATTTCGTGAAATGACTAAAATGACTTTTGTCATGAATTCATAGAAATAACAAACATCGCAATAACATTGGAAACCTTTATTTTAACTAACTAAATCTGCTAAAACATGCATACATCCACAGGTCTGTTCAAATAAGTGAGAAACACACTTCAGATACTCATTTGAACACATTTGAATTTTCAATATAGAGGTTTTCAAATACTAACCGGGCCTTCAATGTTATTTCGATGTCCGCCATTGAAGGCCCGGTTAGGTCAACTGTATGCCCTTGACAATTGGTTAGGTTAAGTCGTGTTATTTTCGTTAAAACTAACGAAAATAACCCAACTTAACCAATTGTCAAGGGCATACAGTTGACCTAACCGGGCAAATGATCTTGTACGAAATGACCAAGGTGGAATTTCAGCCATTTCGCGTAATGGCTGAAGATTTTAGCCATTACGCGAAATGGCTGATTACACACTTTGACTGTAATATAATATATATATATATATATATATATATTGTGTGTGTTTTATTAGCAAAGTCTATTAAATATTCCATAACGTTCTAAACTATGAATTTAATCAATTTATCATGGTGAAACGTTCCATGAACAGAATTCACTCCAACCATATATGACTCGTTGGTGAAAGTTCATAACAATACACAATATTATTTTTCAATTTTACCCAAAATTATAAGTATGGTAAACTTACGTCAACGTCCAGGCTGATTGCCAACATTACTAGTTATGTTTTGTTTACCAAATGCCGGATTCATCTTTTATTTGGCACTTCCCCGTCTCCAAATTCGTTTCTGAATAAAATTTGGCACTCCTTATACGACGTGAAGTACGCATAATAATTCACAAATAAAAGACGCTCCTGAATAGAACCTGAACCTAAGGTTCCACCGAACCTGAGGTTAATTTCATTTCGTATTAAACTGAAAAAAAATAGTGTACATTTTTCCGAGATTCTATTTATGAATATGAATCTTGAATGATTGGAACTCGGTTCGTGGAAAGTTTTATCATGGATAAGTTCATAGTTCAGAACGTCTGGAAGTACTTAATAGGTTTTGCTTATGAAAAAAAACGTTGTGTGATTAGTGGTAGTTACGAGTAATATCCCTTAGATAAGTAAATAGATATGGTGTCGTGTTCTTTTCTCATAGAAAAGATATAGATAGACATGATAGATAAATAGGTATGTAAAACGTTTCACGCAACTAAAATGAAAGGAAAATGTAACAACGTTTCGATGTATTTGTTATATTCTCTTTTGGAAAATTGAAGGGAAAAGGTGGTAATTACGATACATTGAAAATGTTGCAATTCAGCTTTGTATTAATTTTATTTATTTTCACAATAGCATCGATACACACACACACACACACACACACACACACACACACACACACGAGTGTGTATATACACAGGGTGTTTCATAACATGTGGGACGCACTTTCAGGATGGATTTAGGACCTGAAAACAATGAAAAAAGTTTATATAAACATATCCCCAAAATCGCTTTGTTTCCGAATTACAACCAGTTGTGTGTTCCAGCAAGTATCTGTTTTACCTTTAAAGGAAGTGCTCAAAATAACCACCTTGCGCTTGAATATACGCCTGAACAAGCCTCGTCATAGACTGCCTGACGCATTCAAACATTCCAGGTATTGTTCGGATTTTCTGGCATCCTTGTTCTACACGTTGACGAAGCATTTCAACGTTGTCAATGGGTGTCACGTAAACGATGGATTTCGGATGACCCCACAGGTAAAAATCGAGTGGATTCAGGTCCGGCGAGCGAGCAGGCCACGCACAATGGGTCCTCCACGGCCTATCCATTTATCAAGGAAATGGTCATCCAAATAGTCTCTGGCTACTCGACTAAAATGAGGCGGAGCGCCGTCATACATAAACCACATACGACGTCGGACACCAAGAGGAACTTCATCTAGTAAATCGCTCAAATCATTCCTTAAAAAATTGGAATAGGATTCTCCTGTTAATCTTCCAGGCAAAACAAAAGAACCGATTAAGTTGTCGGCAATAAGTCCTGCCCATACATTGATATTAAATTGTTGTTGGTGCCTTGACTGGATGATGGCATGAGGATTCTCTTCGGCCCAGTGATGAGTGTTGTGAAAATTGATCACGCCATTTCTTGTGAAGGCTACCTCATTAGAAAACAACACGGAGGATAGAAAAAGAGGATCGCGAGCACACTGTTGAAGGAACCAAGTACAAAAATCCTCTCGTGGTAGGAAATCAGCTTCAGTAAGGCCTTGTACTCTCTGAATGTGATATGGGTAAAGCTGTTGTTCCCATAAAATTCTCCACACAGTAATGTATCTTACACACACTGCTGATGCTATCCTTCTGGTGCTGACACCAGGATGTTCTTACACGCGATTCAGGACCCGCTCCTCAACTCAACAGTTCTGGCGCTGATTGGTTTACCACCATTTGAAACTCGCTTGTTGAATGATCCTGTATCACCAAGATGCTCGTCTATTCTCTGAAAGGTCTTCTTATCTGGCAGACGGCGATTTGGAAACCTTTCCGCATACAGACGTCTCGCTGCGGCCGCATTACACTCGGCAAGTCCATACATGATATGCATGTCTGCCATTTCTCCGTTTGAATAAGCCTCCATTCTCACTTCAAATGCACACTATTACTGAATAGCACAAAAACTTTTAAGGTTGTTTTTTCACAAGACTGCACTTATTCACGGTAAGAAGTTACGAATACGAACAGTGAAACACCGCGATGCATCTCTGACTGACTGATGGCTCTACACAACGATATTGAAACATGTCATAGAGTGTACGAAACATTACAATCGGCAAGGCTATACATGAAATAAGTCTCGTACACACTCAGACATTGTCGGCAAGCAGTGTTTGTAAACAGTTTGCGGAAAGGATTGCTGGAACACAAAACGGGCTGTAACTTGGAAACAAAACGATTTCGGGGATATGTTTATATAAACTTTTTTTCATTGTTTTCAGGTCCTGAATCCATCCTGAAAGTGCGTCCCACATGTTATGAAATTGTGGGGACGTTACGTTAGGTTTGGTTTTATTTTATATTATTTTATTTTGCACTAAGTTGAAAGTTGTAGATTGAGTACGGGTTCGGACTTAGTGATTTCAAACTTATTTAGCAGGTCGTGGTTCAGATTCCACATTAAAATGTAGGTCCAAAGTGGGACGACAAACTTGACTTTTGTCGGGATAAACAATTCGGGCGGAAGTGAAAAACGTTTTATATATATATATATATTAGCCTCCCTGTTCAACAGTAGTATTATGGGAACTTATAAATAGTGTAGAGGACTATTAGGACTAATTAAAGAAGAGACGACGATAAATAACAGTAACAACTTTTCCGAATTGTTATGGATGGATTTTAGTTGAAAGTGAAAAAGAAAAAAAAGAAGAGGAATAATTGGAGAAGCCATTAAAGGAAATTAGTTCAAAAACAAAACGTACGAACGAATTCTTTTTCAGTCTTCTGAAAGGGCAAGACCCGATAGAATGCAAGACGTTCCCGAATTGGGTATGAGGTGTAGATTATTATTGGGTATATTCCGGAGCTACGTCGTGGTCATGTCGCAACACCTCTTCCCGTTAGATCAGCGAGGTTAAACAATGTTGAGTTTATTAAGTTGTTGGATGGGTGGCCCTCCTCTGAGTTCGGGTGATGTAGCGACGTAAAGGTGTAGATCCTGTCTGTCACGTGACCTTTGCCGTTACGAAAAAAGGTTAAACGACCCCCAATTATATATATATATATATATATATATATATATATATATATCAGGGCCGTAGCCAGGGGGGGGGATAGGGGGATATATCCCCCCAAAATTCTTCCCAAACTTAGAAATATATTCAGACAAAATACTTCTCTCTGCTTACTCCCCTTTCATGGAGCTCTTATTTTCTGGAATGGATTTACATTTCCGACTCACCGAACTCTATAAGGAGCTCATGTCGATTAATGAACTTACGCTTCCGGCTCTTAAGTTTGCTTGCTTTTAATTGGTCCTCTTTCCTACGTCACAAATGACGTCATTTTCTATTAATGTGCCTATTGGCCATGTGCAGTCGTCACGAATGACGTCCTTTTCTATTAATGTGCCCATTGGCCATGTGCAGTCGTCACTCATGATGTCAATTCCTAATATACGGTCAGTCATGCTGTTTACTTCCTTTGTTTTTCACGTGTTGTGGGTACTGTGAGTCTCTGACCTATTTACAATATGGTCAACAAGAGGCAAGCAAGTGTTTTAAATTATTTTGAGCCTAAAACAAAAAAGAAAACAGAGTGATTTAATCTGTCCTTCTGACAGTGGTGAAACTTCAAATAGAAGTGAAAAAACTGAAAATGTTTTCCTCGGTGTGCGAGTCACAAATGTCTTTGGATATTGGCACGTTCCTCGAAAAATCATGTACAGATGAGAAAAAATATAATATTCTTAAAAATCTTTGGGTACCCGGAGAATTATATAGTTTTCCGCCGAGTAAAAGAAACTTAAAATTTCAAAGGAAGTGGCTGACTGAATTTAAGTGGCTTGCATATTCTCGAGCAAGTGAAGGTGCACTCTGCAAGTACTGTTTTGTCTTTGCAAAAAATGTAAAAGTTGGTAAAGGAAATCACATAAGACTGAATGCACTAGTTATGCTCCGTATATGCGTTGGAAAGATGCAAAAGAAGATTTCCGCAAGCACGAAACTAGCAATTATCACAAAGACAGCTGTGTTAAAGCACAAAATTTTTTGTCAGTGTTTGAAAATAAAAAAAAGGATATCTGTACAACCTTAGACAGTGCTAAAAGACAAAAAACTTCAGAAAAAAACTCATGCCAATTATTGAAACCATTATTTTGTGTGGCCGACAAGAAATTGCATTACGGGGTGATAGCGATGCTGGGATTTTGGAAGAAAATCAACAAAATGATGGAAATTTCCGCGCTTTACTGCGGTTTAGGATTGGTGGTGGAGATGAGAATCTAAAGAAGCATTTCACCGAATGTGGTCGAAATGCAACCTACGCAAGCCCTCAAATTCAGAATGAAGTGATTAATATTTGTGGTAATCTAATCCTGTCTCGTATCGTGAATCAGATCAGTCATTCAAAATATTTTAGTGTTCTGGCGGACGAGACCTCAGACATCTGTGGAGTGGAACAATATACTCTGTGTGTTAGTTACGTGTTAAAAAGTGAAGAGAACTATGTGCTGCGAGAAGATTTTCTGAAATTTGTTCCTATTCATGACTGTTCTGGTAGGGCACTTGCTGAAACATTATTAAAAGGACTGAGAGACTTGGGGTTGGATGTAAACTACTGTACATGAGAGGGCAAGGATATGATAGGGCTAAGTCAATGAGTGGTCAATTGAAAGGATGTGCAGCTATTATACAACAAACGCATCCTCAGGCTCTCTACGTTCATTGATCTAGCCATGCCCTAAATCTGGCCCTTTCCCATGCTTGTTCAGTGCCAATAATAAGGGCTAGTTTAACGGTAATGCGAGATATAATAGCTTTCTTTAGACATTCTCCTAAGCGAAATCATGTGCTGAAAAGTTGCATGAATGAAATGTATCCTGGTGCCAAAAGAACCAGTCTTCTGAAATTTTGTGATACTCGGTGGGTTGAACATTTAGATTCAATTGTTAGTCAGGTGTTTGCACTACTGCATGGCCTTTGCACATTCCTACAGTCTAAACAATGTGATCTTGCTTCTTGCCTGAACCATGCCGAAGTTTTAAAAGATGAAATACAAGACCTGAGGACTCTGCCGATTCGAAATTTAAAGGTTTCTGTGAAGCGAAAACTTGGGTAAAGGTTTGGGTACAACAATTCAAATGCACCTTTCGGTCGGACGGGAAGGCGATCACTCTGTGACACAGAATGTTGAAGAGTATACAGACGTTGTCGTATGTGCCTTCCTAGACTTTTTATTAAAATGAACTAAATGATAGATTTCTCAACATAAAACTGTATTACAAAAAACTGCATTCGTTGTTGCCGAAGAGATCCATCTCTCTGACGGATGAGGAAGTGAAAAACTGCTGCGAAACTTTGTCCCTTCAGTGGCCTGACGATGCAAGCGTTCCGGTAAAGTTCGAAGGAGAACTGAAGATGTGGAGACGAACTTGGAGAGACCAAAATGAAAAGCCCATCGATTTCATTACTTCTTTAAATGAATGCAATGAAGAAATATTCCCTACAATTCATGCATTTTTGAAAATAGATGCCACTCTGCCAATAACTACGGCCACTGCAGAAAGATCCTTTTCAACGTTAAGAAGACTTAAAACCTACATAAGAAATTCTTCCTTTGAAGAGAGACTGAATGGTTTGGCCTTAATGAGCATTCACCGCCAATTACAAATACAACCGGAGGATGTTCTTCAAGAAATGTCAAAAAGGAAGAGAAAGTTAAATATAGTCTTGTAAGGTAATGTAAACAATTTACATATCTTTGTTGAATATACAGTATGTATATATATATGAAAAATTATTTCACGAAAGTGACACGTGAAAAGTATTTATGATGAATAAAACCACGAAGGAAAAAAGAAACACAAAGGGTGCTCAAGCGCTTTCGTATAATGAGGATGTCATTAGACGAAGCGCTGAGCACCCCTTTGTTTTTTTTTTCCTTCGTGGTTTTATTCATTATATATATATAATTATGTATATACGTAGGACGTCCTAGGTGTATATAGGTTCATATAACCCCCTCTGAAAAAAATTTATGGCTACGGCCCTGATATATATATATAAAATATGGCTTACTGTAGGATTATACATAGGTCAAGATGTTCTTATTCCAATATGCATTATTGTGATTGGTTGACTGGTTGACCTATCAAACGTGCAAGAGACCTATACTTAGTCAGTCCTATTGGGCACTATAACTACTTTGTAAGGGATGATATATATATATATCCGTGTACAAAGAAAAGTAAAATAAGTCAGAATAAAAATGTACGTGTTGGAAAGATTAGAAATGTAGCAAACAGAAATATTGCAGTGGTAATGACGTCTGAGCCTTGTCTAAATA